>CM028134.1:364507500-364670000 GCA_016271365.2 Neoceratodus forsteri | reverse complement strand
TGATTGGTGGGTCTCCATCCCCCGCTGGCGTAGTTGATTTCTGCTTGTTTCCATCTTGTGCTCCGCCATGGGTATTTCTGCCCATTTGTCAGTGTTTGGCACCAAAATGATCAGGATCACTTTTCCGTATTGATGGCACTTTACAGTGATTCAAATGTAAACTTGCTAGTTTGGGCTTTTTAAGACTTTGATAGCGCAGAGCTCACTCTCATGCGTCTGATCCGTTTGGCAGTTGGCTCCACACCCATGCAGCTTCTTGACCTCTGCTCCACACTAGGCCTACTAACCCAGATCGTCATAGATTTGCATATTTTTGTCTCCCATCTGGGGGGAAAAAAGGCAGGTCAGGCTGCTGGTTGGTTTTAGCTAACCTGCACTTGGAACAGCCTTCCACCTGATACTAGCTTAGTCTCTAAAGTGGATGTCGCAGATGGTGAGGCCAGCCTCCCTGGGGAGGCCGTAACCAGTTCTGGGAGACCCAGTCAGGCTTAACAGTGTACGATACCAAAAGCACTGGTGCAGGTTACAGTGAATATTTTGAACCTGTAACTTCTTATTCTATTTTGGATCACCCCTTTCCTCCTGTCTTGTTGAATGCTGTTTGTTCCATAGTTTGAATCTGCTTTAGCATTTAAGATTTGACATAATTAAAAAGGAGTGTTCCTTTTAATATGACCCAGGCTTTTATCAGTGTTCACAGCTATCTATGAGCACCCATTGTCCCGTAAGGTCAGAGAGCAGTCTCTCTTGCATGCTGGTTCACCATAGTCAAAAAAGTGACGTTAGATGATAGGTGTTTAAAATAAATAAATAAAAGGCTGAGACTAGTAATAAAAACCTGGGGATAGCGATTTTTAAAAAGTTCTGAAATTTTTAAAAAGTTCTGATTTTAGATCTAATTATAAACATTCTGAAGTTAAGGGATAAAGAGTGGCTCTTACAGTGCTGGAGAAAGGATGATCTAAAACCTAATAATACAGGTTCAGTACTTTTACAGTGACATGCACTGCTGCTTTAAGTTTTGAGCAGTTGGCGTTTCATATGAAGAGATGGAAAATTTAATGTAAATAGTCTCAGGTGAATAAACTCTGTCATTTATTCAATGTCATTTCATGTGTTTTTTTTTTTTTCTGGGATACAGGGTAAAGATTTGTCTGGTATTGTTTCTGTGGAAAGACCTGATGATTTTCAGTAAATTAGGGGAGGCCTGATATCTTTTCCCACATCTTGGGGGAGGATTACTCTGACATTGACATTGAAAACTAATGCTACAAGGCATTAAACTGAAACTGCTTTTAGTTTGGTCCAGCCTTTCCTGTGTAACTGGTAATGCTGCCATACACCACTGCATTCTTCAGTGTATTATTACAACTGAGTGCCTTTACATGATGATACACCCTTAATTAGGTGACAGAACAAACACCTGTTTATGTACAAAAGTGTTACTTGGTTGCCGGCCCGCTGGTGATGAGGATTGAGCGCTGGACATCACCTCACGCCACGTTGGCGACCCAAGTTAAAGGAATGAGCTTAGGGAGTCGGCAGGAGGGAGGATAGGCGTCCGACTGCTCTCCCTCTCCTAGGGAGGGATCCAGGGTATCTCCGCAGCTCTGGGGACCCCTGGTGGAGACCGAGGGCACAGTTAGCGTGAAGTAGCGTAAGGGGAGGAGCGCGGTGGACGTCCATGGCTCCTCTGTGTAGACCTCATTGCACATCCGGCTCCTGGGGGAGTTAAGGCATAAAATCCCCACTCCTGGATAGGCGACCGCTCCCTTCAGGGCCGTCCTGCCACAAGCTCAACGCCGAACTTAGTCTCCGCCTCCTCTGTCCCTCCACCTCCTCAGCCGGGACATTAGATTGTAGATAGAGCACCGGAGTCATGGCAGCCCTACCTCAGGGGGTCCCGAGGTCGGTGGAGGACAGCTAACCTTCTGAGGGGATGAAGGGATCAGGCAAGTGGTGAGCAGGGCAGCCCGAGTTCCAGGCAAGTGCATAAAGTGTTTAGTAAAAAAAAAAAAAAAAAAAAAAAAAGGGGGGGGTGTTACTATGTTTATAAGGAGAAGTTTCTGTAACGCTTTTCTTTTAGAGGATTAGAAAAGCCAGTAAAAACTTGTGCATCATCTCTGTGAGGAATACGATTCCCTGAAATGTAGATCAGATATGTTTTCTGTCACTGCTCTGGTTTTGAGCATGCTATCATTCCAGTGGTAAATCTTTGACCTAAAGAGGTCGGGTGACTTGAGATCTAATTTGAAATAAGATACGCCAATTATAGCAATATAAATTCTACTGGGGAAAAAGGGTTTGATTACACAAAACTAGCAATAGCAATAATCTCCCCGATTCTTTTTCCTCTGGTCACGGATCCAGGAGCCTCTCTCGGGCATCCAACCTTTATCCTGTCCTGCCTGAAGTCCCCGACTGAACCTTTCTCTCCTCCGCCCCACCTCATACCTGGCACCCCAGCTTAACTCCTCCGGGTGGGGCCACCCTCCTACCTTGGGCGCCAATTTGTAGACTCTGCTGTAGACGGGCCTCTGGGCGAGGGGTCTGTGAAGGCCTGCTGAGTTGGACCCAGTCGTGACATGGGGTTGTGCTACCGCCTACCCCTGGAACCGGGTTTTCTATGTTCTGTTTCGCCTGCCCCTATCCTGCGTGTGCACTCCCCGATGCTGTGGCACACGGCAACCCTGCTAGCGTCAGGCAAGCTATTACGTGCAGCCCCGTGCTACTGCAGCGCCCCCAGTTTCCAATAGGGGCCACCGAGCCGAGCCCCAGTGCCTCCCCGGGACAGGAGAGCAGCCCAGAGGCGCCAATCCAGTCCCTCCCTGCCGACCCCTGGCGCCCGAGCTCGCTCCCGAACTCTGGTTGCCAGCGTGGCGCGAGGTGTGGCGTCCAGCGCCTCAACCCTCAGTGCCACTGGGCTGCGCAGTAGCAATCCTTTAATATCTGCAGCTACAAGTAATAGCTTCACTCCGGTTTTCAAGAAAGGTGACCGTAAAGATCCCTCCAACTATAGGCCAATTGCCATCCTGTCAGTTCTTAGTAAAATTCTTGAGAAACTTGTTGCCACTCAAACCACTGACTTTCTCCAGCAATTTGACCTTCTTACAACTGCCCAGCATGGATTCCGTAAAGGTCACAGTACCACTACTGCACTGCTCAAGTTTACGTCTGATGCTCTGCTGGCCATGGACTCTGGCTTCCTCTTTGGGGCCATTTTCATTGACATGACTAAATTGTTTGACTTAGTTGACCACTCCATCCTCCAGACTACTCTTAAATCACTAGGTTTTGCACCAGATGTTGTCAGGTGGTTCGGCAGCTACCCAGCTGACCGGACTCTGACAATGAAATTTAACTCGGCTTTCTCAGATAAAGCTTCCATTAATATTGGAGTGTCGCAAGGGTCCATCTTGGGTTCCCTGCTCTTTTCTATATTTATAAACAATATCACCTCCAACCTTGCTCACACAGACTCCCTGCTATATGCAGATGATATTATTCTGTACACCAGTGCAAAGAATATAGCTAACATCAACACACGACTCTCCCATGACCTCCAAGTCATTCAACAATGGCTGCTGACAAATGGGCTTATCCTGAACGAAGGAAGGGCTCGAGCCATGCTATTTGGTTCCAATACTAAACTCAGACTCTCCCAATCTAAATTCAAAGTCTCCTCTGCTAATGGCTCATCTGTTGGGATAGTAAACTCGTTTAAATATCTCTCCATCACCCTTGACCCGACTCTTAACTACGATCTCCATATTCAGCAGACTTGCAAATTGATAAACGTGAAACTTGGCATTGCCTACTGGACTAGCTATGTGCTCACACCATCTGATAGGCTTACCATAGCTTGTGGCATACTCTTACTGTGTCTCACCTACGGCATCGCAACCTATGCCTCCGCGGGTAAATAGTCTTCTAAAATGGGATGTTACCTATATCTGTCACTACGCATACTCCTCACCTCGGTTGAAACACCATTGCCTCCTCTACTCTGATCTTGGCTGGCTTTCCCCTTCAGCATCTAGATCTTATGATTATGGGTCGCTCATAGATAACGTTATCAGATCCCAAATTCCCAAGCCACTGGCAGGACTGTTTCTAAACCACACATCCAGCTATGGTCTTCGTTCTGCTGATAATGCCCCAGTCCACATCCCCAGATACTGAACGTCCAAAGGTGCTAGTGCTTTTGCCTGTCATGCGCCCCATTTCTGGAACTCCTCCCCCAAGTACTGCCAGCACTATCCCATGCCTCCTTTAAAAAATTTGCTGCGACACTATCTTGTAGACTCCTGCTGTTGCTCCTGTTTCAAACCACCCCAGCCTTGGTCTCCTACTTATGTTTCCTGCACCTACACCTCCACCGCTTCTTAGTTTATTGATCCTTACCAATGCATAGCTCTTTCTTCCTACCACCTGTTTTCTACCTTCTTATTACCTAGGGACTTTTATCTCACTAGGTCCCCATCTTCCAATCTTATCATACCCTCCTCTTTCAACCCTATTTCCCTATTTCAACTCCAACTCTCCTGCAGTATCCTGTATCTACTACTGTAAGGCCTCTGTCACCTAGTTTAAATCCTCCTTGATTTCCATGGTAATAGAAACACAGAATTTGACGGCAGATAAGGACCGCTTGGCCCACCCAGTCTGCCCATTTCCCTACCTAATGGATAAGCTGCAGATCCTAGTTAACCAGCAGCATACTTCTTTCTACCCCCAACCCCTAGAATTGCCTTATGACTGTCCCATGCAAACTTGAATTCAACCACCGTTTCTGACTCCACAACCTCCTTTGGAAGGCCGCTCCATGCATCCACAACCCTCTCTGTGAACAAATACTCCTTACATTACCTCTGAGCCACCCCACCCCCATCTTCAAATTGTGCCCCCTTGTTCTTGCACACCTCTTTTTTTTTTTTTTGAAAGATGCTACCTCTTGGACTTTGTCGATTCCCTGAAGTACTTGAAAGTTTCTATCATGTCTCCTCCCCCTTTCCTCGAGGCTATACATATTAAGCTCCTTTAGTCTCTCTTCATATGTCTTCCGTGCAGACCCTGCACCATTTTAGTTGCCCTTCTCTGGACAGCTTCCATCCTGTCTATGTCTCCTGCGGAGACTGGGTCTCCAGAACTGCATGCAGTACTCAGGATGGGGTCTCACCAGCTGTCTGTACAGAGGGATAACAACTTCTGTTTTCTACTGGTGATGCCTCTCCCTTTGCATCCCAGTATCCCCCCAGCCCTCCTTACTGCCCTCTCACATTGTTTACCCACCTTTAAGTCATCTGATACGACTACCCCCAGGTCTCTTTTCCATTTTTGTTTTTAGTATCTCACCCCCGGCCCCATTGTGTACTCTTCCCCTGGGTTTTTGTTTCCCAGGTGCATTACCTTGCACTTCTTAGCACTGAATCTAAGCTGCCATACATTTGACCATTCCTCTAACCTTGCCAAGTCCCTTCTCATCCTTTCCACCCCACCTTGTGCATCAACTCTGTTGCAGATCTTTGTGTCATCTGCAAAGAGGCATACTTTTCCTTCCAGTCCCTCTGCAATGTCTCTTATAAAGACATTGAAGAGGACTGGACCTAATACTGAACCATGTGGTACCCCACTAGTAACCCCACTTTCTTCAGAGTGGACTCCATTTACTATTACCCTCTGTGTTCTATTCTCCAGCCAATTCTTTACCCAGGCTATCATCTTGGGACCCACTCCCAGGCTGGCTAACTTGTATATTAATCTTTTGTGTGGGACTGTGTCAAATGCCTTGCTAAAGTCTAGGTAGGCCATGTCCACAGCCCCTCCCTGATCTACTACTTTGGTCACCCAGTCAAAGAAATCTATTAGATTAGTCTGACATGACCTTCCCGCTGTGAATCCATGCTGCCTTGGGTCCTGTCCCCTCTGGCCTCTAGGTACTCAACAGTTCTTTCCTTCAGAAGTGATTCCATCATTTTCCCTATCACTGAGGTTAAACTAACAGGTCTGTAGTTTCCTGCTTCTGCCCTGCTCCCACATTTGTGAAGGGGAATCACATCTGCCCTCCTCCAGTCCTCAGGTACCACCCCATCCTCCCATGATTTGTTAGAGGGTAGTAAGTGGTGTCACTAGTTCTACCCTTAGTTCTTTTAGAACTCTGGGATGAATCCCATCAGGCCCCATTGCTTTGTCCACCTTCAGTTTTAAGAGTTCTTTCAGAACACTTTCTTTTGTAAATGGGCTGGTATCAACTTCTGTATCCAGAGTGTTTATAGTGTTTGTTTTTAGGTACCTCCCCCTCTTCATTTGTAAATACTGAGCAAAAAATTTGTTTAGTGTATCTGCCTTTTCACAGTCACCCTCTGCACCCCCCTTCCCTTTATTAAGCATCATTATCCCTCCCTTGGTAATCCTTCACTCCCTGATGTACCTAAAAAAGGTTTTATCCCCCTTCTTAACTGAGTTGGCTATCCTTTCCTTGGTTTGGGCCTTTGCTGTTCTGACTGCCTTCCCAGCTTCCTTTTTGCTTTAACTGATACAATTCTCTGTCCTGCTCCTTCTGTGATTCCTTGTACTTTCTGAATGCTTTCTTTTTCTCTTGAACCTTCACTGCCACTGTAATGTTAGCACTTATGACCTAACCTAAATGTTATTTATTTTCTTGTAATTTTTGCTCTTTACTTTTATTTTTATTTTGTCTTTGTTACATATTTTACTATGCCTGTTATTTAACTTCTAGCCTGTTTTGTATTCCTATGCTTGAATATTGTGAATTCATATATTGTAACCTGTTATGACTGTTTTTGTTTTGTACCCTTCCGGGTCATACCTGAAAATAGCCATTGTTGTGACTAGTGCACCCATCCGGTCATCAGAAAATAAATATATTCTGAAGAACCTAATTACTGTATCCTAAAAAGGGTGGGTAGGTTTACTATCTGTTCTAATCCTTGTGAGCACAAGCTGTTACTACGAAGAGTAATTTTCCATCTCGCTTCGAGGGGGAGCTCTTGCAGCAGGTAATACCATTAGGACTAAACTGCAGGCGTTAGGACCCCACATTTTGTTTAGCGCCTTGGTTTTGGAAAGGTGCCATAAAATAAGTTTTATTATTGTTGTTATAGAAAACTTCTAGCTAGCAGTCTATGGTGGGGGACCGGCCCCGACGTCAGACATGGTATAAAGGGCAGTCCTCGGCACCACCATGGTTCTTTTCCTGCCGCCGACCCGCTAACATCTGCTCCACAGACGCTGCCTTGGCAGTTGCCTGCCATTTTGTGCCTCGCAATTTATAGTTCGTTGTCTCTTCAGTTGTTTTTCTCGTGTCAAGTGCATGTCTTCATCGTCCTCCCATTGGCAGAAGTCGGGCTGGCGGTAAGCATGGATTCGATGGCCACCAGTCTGCCTGATTCTGCCTAGGCCCGACCACCGCCTGGCGACTGCCCCACTGCCAAAAATTCAACATTCAGGCCCGCATCCGCCACCTCAAGACACTCCAGGCCTACCTGCTGGAGCAACAAGTGGCCGCCATGTAGAGGACCCAGTCATGACAAAGTTCTTCCGCCTCAGTCAGGGGGCCGTTGTCCCCCCCCCCCCCCGGAGAAAAGATCGGGTGAGAAGCACCACCATAGGGATAAGGAGAGAGGGAGGGAGGACGGAATCCCGGCTAAAGTCCTCTCAAATTACTTCTGCTTCCTTCCTCTGGTAGGAGGTCTGAGTCAGTTCCCCCAGGTACCACAGTCATTTCAGGGGTTTCCTCCAAGAGGACCATCTCCTCATCGTACTCCAAAGGTAAGGAGTCTTCCTCTCAAGGGCGTTCGTCCGCCCAAGTCCCCTTAGCACATGGGCCCCACAAGCATACACATGGGTTGATGCAAGAGGGACAGGCGTTTGCTTTGGGCAAAACGTCAGAGCCAGTCGCCCGAAAGCATTCCGGGTCGTCCGACAGGCACAAGGGATCTGACTACTCCACTAGACACCAGGAAGGTCATCGGGTACTGGATGCCTCCACCACCCGAGGAAAGGGGGATGTGTGCTTCTGAAGGTCGACAGACCACCGCCACTCCCTCTGCTCTGCATCGGAAATGGACCAGGTGCCAGCGGCCAAAGAGCGGCTGTCTGCCCCAGAGGACCGGATGTCGGCCCAGGTACTCAGGGCCCCAAGAGATGATACCCAAACGCCTCCTCCCAAGGAGCCAGATGCCAGACCACAAGGGTGCTCGGTGCTGCTGGATAAAGCCCAGTCTGACATGACGCCCGAGGCATCCATGGACAAGGTGCCTCAGGACCAGACGTCAGTACGCAGAGAGCCACAGGGTCTAATGCCAGACCTCTAACGTGCCAAACCCTCCACTTCCAGTCATAACACTGGTGGAAGTGGGGGCACTTTTCAACGCATGGTGGAACACTGTTAAAGGGGAACTTGCTCCCAAAGCCCAGGGACCCATCCCTGGTCCAGCCACCACCCAGGGAACAGTAGTCTTAGAGGCCTAGGTGACCTTCCTCACCAACAGAGCATCTGCCACCCAGTGATGATGGATCAGTGGCAGCCAGGTACAAGCGGCAGAAAGAGGCACCCGTCGTCCATCCCATCTTCCAGCGGACGTTCGCCCTTTTCTTCAGGTGAAGACGCCAGAGACAACTCCTCGGAGTACTCGGAGGACGAACTACCCCTACCTTCCCCGGATCCAAGAAGGGACTCGCCACGGTCGCCTTAGGATGACCCATCCTTTTTGGACATCAAGAGACATACCCAGGCCCTGTATCAGTGGGATACAGAGGAGCCGGATCCCGAATGCCGCCAGCTGGTAAAATTCCTAGTGGCTACTGACCCAAAACCCTTGCTCGGCTCTCCACTGGTGGAACTCTTCCAGGGTGTTACGAAATTGACCTGGAAGCATCCGGCTACCACTGTGGCAGTGCCAAGGAAAGCAGATAGGCTCTGTAAGACACCTAAAGGAGAGCCTTACTTAAGTGAACAACCAAAAGCTGACTCGATGGTGCTCACAGCTGCACATGGCAGATTACAGCCACTGAGACACATGAGCATTCAGCCCCCAGATCCGGAGTCTAAAAAGCTTGATCAGATGGGCCGCAGGTTCTGTTCTTCAGCTGTCTGCACTGTCAGGTCGCTGAATTTTCTGGCTGATATGGTCACGTACCAGAAGTCACTTTGGTCAAAAGCTATGGATCTGGCTAAAGCACAACCAGACTCTGAGGGCAAGACAGAGCTCCTAGCTGTCATCCAGTCAGGCATGGATGTGGACAAACACATGCTGAGGAGTTCTTACGACTCCGCAGACATGGCAGCAGTAACCAGGATCTGTACAAGGAGGCATGTCTAGTTGAAGGTTTCTGGTTTCCGGCAGGATTTGCAGGATGCCATCTTGGATGCACCCTTTCAGGGACCCATCCTCTTTGGCATGGAAACAGAAAAACTAACAGGGCTACAAGATTCGGGCAAGGCGGTGGCTGACTTACATCGCATCTATGGATCAGAACTGCAAGCAACCTGGGGCCGTCCCTTTCGGAAGAACCAGGGACACCAGGGAAGACGCCAACTGCAGCACAAGGGAGGCTTTAAAAGAAGAGGGCCCCCCCCCCGTTCCTTCAGGAGCCCAGGGCCCCAAAATGCCACGGCGCCAGACCTCCCCTGCCCTTCCTCCACCACAGCATGACTCCCTACTGACCCCCGAGGAAGCGCAGATGGAGGCGGTAGGAGGGAGATTCTCCCTTTACCAATCAGGATGGTCCAACATCCCTTGAGACCAGTTGGTCCTCCAGATAGTTGAGAGGGGATGCTCTCTGGAGTTTACCCAGATTCCACCAGACAATCTGCCCGTCCCCTCCCACTGCTCCCCCACCCACGTGGCTCTCCTGCGGGCAGAGATGCAGGCCTTGTTCGAAAAGAGCTATCCAGGAGCTACCCCACACCCAAATAGGCAAAGGGTATTACTCACACTTCTTCCTAGTCCCGAAGAAGACGGGACATCTTCGTCCCATTCGGGATCTGAGCCAGCTGAACACCTTCATCGAATCCAAGAGGTTCAGAATGGTGACCTTAGCGAGCTTGTTGCCCATGCTCCATCACGGAGACTGGCTTTGCTCTCTGGATATGCAGGATGCTTATATGCATATAAAGATCCTGCCATCCCACAGGAAGTACCTTCGCTTCACCTTCCAAGGAGGACGTTACCAGTTTAGGTGCTTCCATTTGGCCATTATCGGCACCAAGGATCTTCACTAGGTGCCTGGCAGTAGTGGTGGCAGCTCTCAGGAGAGGGGGTCTCTTTGTCTACCCCTACTTGGACAATTGGCTTTTCGCAGCTTCGTCAGAAGACCAACTATGTCAAACAGTAGAGATTTTCAGTCTCTTCCAAGCCTTGATCATCACTCTAAATCTGTCCAAGTCGCACCTGTGGCCTGCTCAAAGGCTAGACAGGAGCAGTCCTGGACACTGTGTCCAAGGGAAGGCCTTTCTTCCCGAAAAACGGGCAGTCCGGCTAGACAGAGGGATTCCCTTCCAGTGGCCCAGCCCACAACAAATTCTGATGGATGCCTTGGGACTGGCATGGGGAGCACATCTGGCTTCTCACCAAATGAGGGGCTCCTGGAATTCCATGGAACGGTCTCTCCACATAAACATTCTAGAGATGAGAGCAGTACTGTATGCCCTACAAGCCTTTCAAGGGGTACTCCTTCCTGGGTCCCTTCTGGTCCAGTTGGACAATACCCCAGTAGTCTTCTATCTCAACAAGCAAGGGGGCACGCATTCTTATCTCCTGTGCAGAGAGGCAATGAGAGTATGGACCTGGACAGTGGATCACAATCTGGACCTCACAGCATTCCATGTTCCAGGGATCCACAGCATCCTCAAGGACAGTCTGTCGCTCTCTAGCTCAGAACCAAGAATGGGAACTACAGCAAGAAGTCATAGACAGCCCTCGAAAGGTGTGATCGGCCAGAACTGGACCTCTTTGCGTCCCCACACAACACCAAACTGCCCAATTTCTGCTGGCTAGATCCAGGGCCTGGTGTTTTTTGGTGAGACGCATTGTCCCTCTCTTGGACAGGGAGGTTTCTATATGCCTTCCCTCGCTTCCCTCTTCTTCAGAGGATCCTGCCCAAGTTGCAAGCAGAAGGTGCCCGAATGATTCTGGTTGCGCTCTTCTGGCCTCGGCAGATTTGGTTCCCGCTGTTGCAACAGCTGGCACGGGAACCACTGGTTCCGTTGCCCCTCTCCATTCACTTGCTCTCCCAGGAGCAAGGGACACTGGTCCGTCTGGTCTCTGCATGTGCATGCATGGCTCCTGCGGACTTATCTAGGGATAGATTTGGAGTATCCCTGAGAGTGGCAGAGGTGCCCATGGCAATGAGAAAGCCCTCTACCAGGGTAACGTATGCCATGAACTGGAATTGCTTCTGTTTGTGGGTATTCCTCTGTTCTCTGGATCCCCTCACCTGTCCGGTGGAATCTGTACTGGAGTATCTTCTCTCCCTCTCGGACTTGGGCCTTAGCTACTCATCCATTAAGGTGCATCTCTGTGTGCTGTCAGCTTATCATGCACCACTGAATGGGAAGACTTTGGCACAGTTGGACCTATGCAAGACCTTTTTAAGGGGGAATCTTGCATATTAAACCTCCCAGGAGAGACCCCGTGCCACCTTGGGACGTCCTGTTTGTATTGGAAAAGCTTACCTTGCCCCCCTTTGAACCAGCTGCAAGTTGCAAGTTACACCTTCTCTCTTGGAAGACAAATTATTTTTAGTTGCTATTACTTCCGCTCGGAGGATTTCTGAGCTGCAGGCTCTGATGTGTAAAGAGCTTTAGCTTATTTTTCACAAGGACAGGGTAGTCCTGCGTACAAACCCCAAGTTTCTTCCGAAGGCAGTTGAATTCACGTTGAACCAAGACATCCAACTACCAGTTTACTATCCATAGTACTCGAACAGAGGGGAGGCCTTATTAAATACTCTGGATGTACATAGAATTCTTCATTACTGCCTTGCCCAGACCTGTTCCTATAGAAAGACAGATCAGTTGTTTGTTTCTTTTGCCTAAAGGAAAGTTAGGGCACCAGTGACAAAACAGACGCCGACTAAGTGGATTGTGAATTGTATCACATTCTGTTATTAGCTGTACAACAAATCCTTACCGGGACCGGTCAAGGGTCACTCCACCAGAGGGATTGCAACATCTTTCTCTTCACTCAGGAATGTTTCCTCAGCAGACCTCTGTGCAGCTGCAGCTTGGAGTTCAGTGCACACTTTCGTTGGGCACTGCAGTCTGGACATTGCTTCCAGAAGGAGAGCAGGTTTTGGCCCAGCGGTCCTTCAGGGACTCCTCTCCTAGATGCCTACAGCTCTGCACTACTGTCCTACACCCTGCTGACCTGGGTCTCTTCTAGGGTATTGCTTGGGACTCAGTCCTAATAGTATTACCTGCTGCAAGAGCTCCCCCTCGAAGTGAGATAGTACAGTTACTTAAGAACTTACCATAACAGTAGATCTTCGAGAGGAGCTCTTGCAGCAGGTGGCTTTCCCACTCACCTGCCCCCGGGGACTAGTGTTAGTTTTTTCTTTGGGGCTAGGAGATCTCCTCGGTTCTCCATCTGTTTTTCAGCCGGGTCTCCGGTGGAAGAACTGAGGTGGTGCCGGGGAACCGGCCCCCATTATACCACATCTGACGTCGGGGGCGGTCCCCCGCCATAGACTGCTAGCTAGAAGTTTTCTGTGGGGTCCTAATGGTATTACCTGCTGCAAGAGCTCCTCTCTAAGATCTACTGATTTTACTTCGGGTGGGAGCTCTTGCATCAGGCTATCATAATGAGGACTATGCCGTAGGCACTAGGACCCACCGGAAAACTTCTCAGCCAGCAATACCCAGCAGGGACCGCCCCCTACGTCGGCTCCACCCCGTCAGCCCTGGTATAAAAGGGGGCGGACCCAGCTCCACCTCAGTTCTTTTCCCGCCACGTCACATGCACGTGAAGAGTTCCAGTTCTTGGCTTGCCAGCCCAGCTAAAAGCCTCTTTTTTTTTTTTTTTTGCCTTTCTTCAGCGTTTTTCTCCACAGTTTTTAAAGTGTACCGATGTATGTCTTCTCCGTCTTCTGTCTCCTCGTCTGGACTCCATATTAACAAGTGTGGTTGCGGCCGTCAAATACCATCCACAGATAGCCACAAGAAGTCGTCTTCTGCCTGGGGCCTGACCTCGACACTGCGGCCTGTTCCTCCTGCCAGAGTTTCACCAGCAGGACTCTTATCGCCGCCTGAAGGAGTACCTCTTAGAAAAGAAGATGGACCTGCACACCTCAGGGGAGAAGGCTAAGCACAAAGAAAAATCAAAGCGATCCCGCAACAAAGACCGTAGTCGGTCCCGGCACTGGTCCTAGTCTCGCTCCCTTCCCTCTCCGAAGAAAGCCCGCGCTTCTCCGGGCTCAGATGAGCATACCAAGTCTAAAAAACAGGCTAAGGCTGGGCCTTGGGGAGAAGCCAGCAAAGCCTAAGGTGACTCCGTTAAGGGTCACCCCTAAGTCCTGGGCGCAAGCTTGCCCCCCCACCTTCCAAGGCCACGGTGCCACCCGACAAGCGCGCCCTCGAGTCAAGTACACTCCAGCGCCGCAGTACACACGTTGTCTGTCCCAGCACGATGGCGGTTGAGGTAATGGTTTGAGCGCGCCGGGAGGCGCGCCCCGTCTCCATCCCCTAAGTCTTTCTCCCCCGGGGCTCTCCAGGAGGCTCCCCTTCAGGGGCCGATGTTCTGGATATTCCCTTTCTGGGGAAGGTGGCCTCAGTCTTCTCGAAGGACGAGCTCCAGGATCTCTCTTCCTTCTGGTGGGGGCGGGTCCAGAAGCAGACTCCCCTCCCCGAAGCCGGCCCAGACACCGGTACCAGACCCAGCGGGTGAACCACAGCCGGAGGTGCATCTTTACCGCAGAAGACCTCCAAGAGGCCACCACCTACACCTCCTCCCAATGCTCGTTCCTGGTCCTTAGACCGGCGCTCTTCAAGATCGGATAGCCGAGGCCGGGTCAGGTCTCTCACCAGCAGCCATTCCCGATCTGTTGGGCGGGATCGCTCCCGACGTCTGTCTCGTGACCACCGTCGGTCAGTGAGTAACCGACGTTCGAGTGGGGCTAGTCACAAGGATAGGTCCGGCTACTCAACACCCAGTAGCCAGTCCTCCTCTTCCTCCTCCTTCCATCTCGGGAATCAGGGGTTCCCTGGGAGAGAAGGACCAGCCCTGCTCGCCTCCTGATCCGACTTTCATGGACGTCATGAGACACATCCAGGCCTCCAATGAGTGGGGTACGGAAGACCTGAATCAGGAACGCCGCTGATTGGCTAAGTACCTGAGGCAGAAGGAGCCCAAACCTCTTGTGATGCCTCCTTTGGTGGACACATTCCAGGACCTCACCCGGATTACCTGGAAGCATCCGGCTTCAGTCCCGGCAGTTCCAAAGAAATCGGACAGGGTGTACAGGGCCCCGAGGGATGAACCATTTCTGGCCGAACACCCTCAGGCGGACTCTTCAGTGATTACGGCTACTCATGATAAATCCAAGCAACCTAAGCACCTCAGCTCGCAGCCTCCCGATCCCGAGTCTCGCTACTTGGACCAGGTGGGCAAGAAGGTATATTCTGCCTCCACCTGTTCAGTTAGGTCCCTGAATTTCCTGGCGCCTATGGTCCAGTACCAGAATGCGCCCTGGGAACGGGGGACAGGGGCTAGTGAATGCCTTGCCAGTCTCTGAAAAGAAGACGGAGACGGAAATCAGGCTCGAACATGGGTACACATGTTTTGCGTGCCTTGTATGATACCGCAGATGTGGCGGCCAGAGTGGCAGCATCAGGGGTCTGTCTCCGGTGCCATGCTTAGTTGAGGGTCTCTGGCTTTCACCAAGACCTGCAGTCCGGGATCCAGGACCTTCCATTCCAGTGTACCATTTTGTCCTGGGCAGGAGACGGTTGCTAATCTCTCGTTTCCGCGGGGGTCCATCTGGTCTGTCCGTCAGATGTACCGCGGAGACGAAACGGCCATTTCGCAAGCCCTCAGGAGTCCAAGCCTGTGGCAACCAGCAGGGCCAGAGAGGTGGCTTTCGAAGGAGAGCCGGCCAACGGCAGTCTGGAGGCGCTCCTTCCCATGGCCCCATGTCCTCCCAGGACTCTCTGCCCACTCTCAGCTCCGCCCAATGACTCCCTCCAGACCCCCCCCCCCCGGCAGGAGTTCCAGGGGAGGCGGTAGGGGGTTGCTTCTCCCTTTATCTAAAGGGATGGAGCTCCATAACTGCGGACCAGTGGGTCCTCAATATCATAAGGAAAGGACGTACTCTAGAGTTCACGGAGATTCCTCCAGACTCCCCAACAAGGCCCTCCAGATATCCTCCTTTTCACATTCTGCTCATAGGAGAGATACGGGCCCTCTTGCCAAAAAGGGCAATAGAAGCATTCTACCCCCCCCGTGCAGCAGCAGGGGAAAGGGTATTATTCCCACTTCTTCCTGGCCCCAAAAAAGACACAAGACCTTCGTCCCATTCTGGACCTCAGCTCTTTAAACTGTTGTATACAGTACAGAAGGTTCCAGATGTTGACTCTTCAAGGACTGCTTCCTCTGCTGCCCCAGGGGGACTGGCTCTGTTCCCTCGACATGCAAGATGCGTACATGCACATAGAGGTCTTTCCACCTCACAGGAAGTACCTGAGGTTCCACTTCCGGGGGCTAGAATTATCCGTTTCGGGTTCTTCTGTTCGGCCTCTCCTCCACTCCTCGAGTCTTCACAGAATGCTTGGCAGTAGTGGCTGCGGCTGTAAGGCACCAGGGACATTGTCTTCTCTTACCTGGACGATTGGCTGCTTGCGGCCCTTTCAAGGTCACGTCTTCTTCAAGCTCTCTGAGACACCTATACTCTGTTCCGAGACCTGGGGATCACCCTGAATCTTCCAAAGTCTTCCACAGAGTCCAGACTCATCTTTATAGGTGCGGTCCTGGATTCAGTCCAGGGCATGGCTTTTCTACCCCTAGAGAGGGGCGATCACCTGCAGGAGATTGCCGGATTGGTCCTAGTAACCCCTCTGGTCCAAGCAAGGACCTTCCTCAGACTTCTGGGGCACATGGCGGCGGCCATTCCAGTCACTCCTTTGGCTCGCCTCCACATGAGAATCCCATAGTGGATGCTCAGGGTGTAGTGGGATCAGTGCTTGGACAACCTAGACTGCATGGTCAGAGTCTCACAGCCGGTAAAGAGGACACTTCTTTGGTGGTTGGAACCACTAAATTTGGAAAAAGGGGTCCCTTTCCATCCAGAGCCCCCGATTCAGACTCTGACAACGGATGTCTCGGATTTGGGTTGGGGGCCGCACCTGGGTGCACGCCAGACGCAAGGGACTTGGACCCCTGCAGAGCGTGAACTCCACATCAACATCCTGGAGATGCGAGTGGTCCTTAATGCGCTTTCATGCCTTTCAGTAGGACCTCGTGCCAGGCTCTCTTCTTGTTCAAATGGACAACATGACTGTCATTTTCTATATCAACAAGCAAGGGGGCGCTCACTCTTATCCCGTGTGCAGGGAGGCGATGAGAGTTTGGTACTGGGCTCTAGAGCAGCACATCACACTGTCTGCGGTGCATGTTCCAGGCGTCCTAAACGACTTGGCAGACAGCCTAAGCAGGTCTCAGTCCAAGGCGCACTAGTGGGAGCTACTGCAGTCAGTAACGGATCAGCTGTTCGACACCTGGGGTCATCCAGAGCAGGACCTCTTTGCGTCTCCACGCAATGCCAAACTGCCAGTTTTTTGCTCGTGAGAGCCCGTGCCTGGTATTTTCTGGCCAGACGCGTTGTCCCTTTGTTGGGCAGGGAGGTTTCTTTATGCCTTCCCTTCCTCCCTTCCCTCTCATTCAGAGAGTTCTTTTGTAGTTACAGGCCGAGGGGGCTCGGATGATTCTAATCACCCCGCTGTGGCCTCGGCAGATTTGGTTCCCACTACTTCAGCGGTTGTCCACGGAACCTCTAATCCCGCTGCCAATATGCTCGCAGTTGTTGTCCCAGGATCAGGGCTCACTGGTCCATTCCGATCTTTGCACCTTCACGCTTGGCTCCTTCGGACGTAGCAAAGTCCAGGTATGGGGTGTCTCCAGAGGTGGCAGATGTGCTCATTTTAGCGAGGAAGCCCTCTACACGCTCTGCTTATGCTATGAAGTGGAAGTGGTTCTGCTTGTGGGCATCGTCTCACCGTCTGGATCCCATTACCTGTCTGGTGAACTCAGCATTGCGGTATCGCCTTTCTTTATACCAACAAGGCTTGAACTACTTCTCCATAAAGGTGCACATGTGGGCCATTTCTGCTTATCATGCCCTCTTGGGAGATAGAACTTTAGCCCAATTGGATGTGGCCCGCACCTTTTTACGAGGGATTCTTCACATGAGACTTCCCATTCTGGATCCTATCCCACCCTGGGACCTCCTGTTTGTGTTGGAGAAGCTTACTCTTCCCCCGTTTGAGCCTGCCACAGATTGTGAACTGCATTATCTTTCCTGGAAGGTTTGCTTATTAGTTGCCATTATGTCATCTCGAAGAGTTTCCGAGCTTCAGGTTCTGATGTATAAAGAGCAATATTTAATTTTTCTCAGGGAAAGGGTTTCCCTCCGAACAAATCTTAAGTTTCTTCCTAAAGTCTATTGACTTTCCAGTTTATTTCCCTTCTCCCTCTAACAAAGGGGAAGCTCTCCTTCACACTTTGGACGTCCACAAGACGCTAAGGTATTACCTTAAGCGAACGGCTAATCACCGTAAATCAGAGCAACTGTTTGTGGCTTTTGCACCACAACTCTTGGGTAAACAGGTGTCCAAGCAGACCATTTCCAAGTTGATTGTCCACTGGGTTACCTTCTGCTATGAGAAGCACAGTAAGCCCCTTCCAGGCCCGGTTAGCGGTCACTGCTCTGCGGAATGTCTCCGTTAGGGACATATGCGCTGCTGCTACCTGGAATTCACTGCATACTTTCGTAAAGCACTATAGCTTTGACATTGTGTCCAGACGCTGCCTGGCATTCCTTCAGGGAGTCTTGTCTTGATTGCTGTGTCCAGCCTCTTCTCTTCCACCTCCCGGGATTGGATACCTCCTTGGCGGGGGACTTCTTGGGATTCGGTCCTTATTGTGATAGCCTCCTGCAAGAGCTCCCACTCGAAGTAAAATAGTACAGTTACATAAGAACTTACTGTAACAGTAGATATTCGAGAGTAGCTCTTGCAGCAGGTGTTGCTTTCCCGCCCTCCATCCCCCAAAATGAGGTGTTCAGATAATCATCTTAAGGCTTCACCTCCTTCTCTTGTCAGATCTTGTTCACGGGTCTTGCCGGGGGAACTGAGGTGGAGCTGGGTCCCTCCCCCTTTTATACCAGGGCTGATGTCGGGGGCGGTCCCTGCTGGGTATCGCGGTTTGAGAAGTTTTTCGGTGGATCCTAGTGCCTGTGGCATAGTCCTTATTGTGATAGCCTGCTGCAAGAGCTCCTCTTGAAGATCTACTGTTACGGTAAGTTCTTATGTAACTGTAGTTTACGGTAAGTTCTTGCATAACTGTACTTTCTAATTACAGCAGCCCAATAAAACTTGTGCAGACTCCTCTTGGTTGGAGGGTTTTAGGACTACTTTGGGGATAGGTTCTGAAGTAGGGAAATCCTAAATCTAGCATCCTCTGCCTGCGTGGCTAGGTAATAATAGAAAGAAAGTATATACTGTGGGCCATGTTGCAGCTTTATAAATTTCTGCCAGTGGCACATTTCTTTTTCCTTAATGAACTGAACCGGTGAGTGGGTCCTGTTCTCCACTGTGTGGTATATCTCTGAGGGTGTGTGGAGCAGATCCCAAACAGTATCGTTTTTTACCCGTATATACTTGTGTATAAGTTGACCCCCCTTTACAACTGATTTTAGCAGTTTTGTAGATATACCTCGTATACAGGTTGACATATCACACTTTATTCACAGTACACTCGCCCCCCATCCAGTTTTAACTGAAGAAAGCGATCGGCAGAACCCACTCTCCTCCATGTCTAGCCGCCATCTTTGTAGTTTTCAAAAATACTTAATAGCGCTAAATTCAAGATTATAAATTACCCCGCCCCCCCCACCTAGTTGCACCCTGCTCCCACCCTCCAACCCCTCCCCTCAAACACAGTTTTGGCAAAGGAAGGTGACCAGCACAACCAGCTCTCCTCCATGGCTGGCCAGCTTAAGAATGAATGAAGGCGCTCGTGTGCTTATTCTAACAGTAAAACAGCTGATCAGCTGTTAGACAGAACAAGCGCACGAGTGCTTTCATTAATTCTGAAGGCAGCTGGCCATGGAGGAGAGTGGTTTGTCTGTCACCTTCATTAACTTTGCCCTGCCTTGGTATGGAATGATCATATTCTAGATACTGTTATCCTTGATATGGACTGTTTAAGAAGCTGTGTGTCTTTGTGACACCTCACCATTCATGACAAACAGTTATTTGCTGTAAATTTTAATGCCCCCTTACTAGACTTGTAGAAACTGAGGGCCCTTCTAACATGTAATGTATGTAGTTTTTCTTCCCTTTGGTATGTGGCCTTGGGAAATACACTGGCAAGTAATAATCTGGTTGTGATGGAATTAGGACTCCTCTTTAGGGAGGAATTGCACATTTGTCCTTAAATCCACTCTTTCTCTGTGAAAAATTGGGTATAAGGGATCAATGCAGAGTGCCTGCAACATGCTGACCCTCCTTGCTAATGTATTAACCACCAGAACAGTGTGCGTCTTACTTTGGGGGGGGGGGGCTCTTGCAACAGGCAACACCGGTAGGACTGGACCACACAGAAAACTTCTAGTTAGCAGTCTATCATGGGGGGCCGCCCCCGCTGACATCGGCACGCTGACCCCCACACCTACATCAGTTCTTTCCCACTGTCTACCTGTGCATGTCGGACCTTTACGGATTCCAGCTTCAGTTGACCACCATTTTCTCGCATTTAATGCATGCTTTTATTTTTTCTCCTTTTAGTGATTTAAAACATCGAAGTTTTGGTGTTTTCTCTCCTAAGTTTGTCTTCTCCAGCCTAGTCTTCTGACCAGCCGATGAAGTGTGCCTGCAGTGCAGCAGATCCTCAGAAGGATAGCCACTGTTCATGCCTCCTTTGCTTAGGCGTAGACCACAACACTGAGGCCTGCCAGCACTGCCAGGACTTCAAGCAGGTCACATGGAGATGCCGTTTGAAAACCTTAAAAAGCTACCTGCTTAAGCAGAAGTTGGTCACAGTGGAGGAGGAGCTACAAGCCAGATTTCCCCGTCGCAGTCTTCCAGGGCTTCATCTTTGTCGTCTTCCCAGATGAAGAAATCGAGCGGGAAGCACAAAACACCAGGAGAAGCACCAGACCCATCCTTGGTCAGCCTCTTGCCCCCAGTCGCCACACAGACTGGCCACCACCTCTGGGTCTTCCTCCCATGGGAGATCGGCCCTGTCGGCCCTTACCTCTTCCGGGCTGCCAGTGGTCCAGCTGCCTGCCTCTATCTCCATTACGGACAGTGGCTCTTCAGGGCTGCGGACTTCGTCCCCTGGCGCTCAGGCCCTTAGTACTCATGGGCTCTCAGCCAGGTGGCTCAATCGGGGTTGGTACCTCTGGCAGAGAGTCTTTGACCACCGTGCCTCCCACATCAAGGCATTGCCTTCGTTGGTTCTTGATCTCGGCTGGCGCTAGTCCTTCCGGCATTGCCCGGGCAAGCACTTGCCTCCTCCTCTACTCAGTCATGTCTGCCTTGGGACCATCTTCCTGCAGGCGCCGCCTACCATTGGGGCCAACGCTTTGTACTTACCTGACCATTGCCAGCCTTCGCCAATGCTTCAGCTGACGACTCCACAGCTGTCGCCACCTCCGCCTCAGCCAGCGCCACCATCAATGCCTGCTGGTCCTCCCAGTGACCAACAGCCAGCGCCAGGTGGACCTACACTGGGTACCCTATGCTGGCTCCCGCACCGTCCTACCCGTAGCCCCCTCCACAGTACCCTTATTCTCCGGTCTGTAATCCACCTTCAGTGGTGGATTATAATGCCCTTTTCATGGCTTGGTGGTCCTTCACAGAATAAGGATACGACCCAGGAGGTGCTCTCCTCGAGACCCCCTGCCTCAGGACACAGACTGGGCAGGACCTAGCGACCCCTGTACCATGGGGTCTTCCGGAGGGCATTCAGGCGTGGGCTCCGGCCAGCGTGTGGACTAACTCCCCCCCCCCCGATACCAGATCCGGACAGTGAGCCTACTCTCCTTCCTTTTCTTCAGAGTACTCTGGGGGTTCCTCAGAGGGGCATGACCAGGCTAGGGAGGATTCTAAATCCCCTTCGGATGACCCCACCTTTCTTGATGTTATGCATCTCATCCAGTCCCTCATGGGATGGGAAACAGTCACTGGACCCGGAATGCCATCACTTGGCCATATATCTGAGGAAAAAGGAGACTCTTCCCCTTGGTGATGCCTTCTTTAAATGAGTCACATCAGGACATTACCAAGGCAGCGCGGAACCACCCTTCCTCTATCCCAGCCTTACCCAAGAAGGCTGACCACCTGTACCATGCGCCGGAGGGTAAGCTCTTTTTGGGAGAGCACGCCACAGTGGACTCTGAAGTCATGAATGCGGCCCATGACCGCTCTAGTACCCACTCCTCCTGACAAGGAGTCTAGACAGCTGGATCAGTGGGACAAGTGAATGTATGCCTCTGCCACCCTGGCCATTAGTGCTGTGAACTGTTTAGCCCAAATGGTGCAGTACCAGAATTCCCTCTAGGATCAGGCAAGGGATCTGGTTCATACTCTTTCTGAGGACCTGACTAAGACTTGGTTGGCCCAACTCTTAAAGTCAGTCTCCGATTTGGGCACTCATGTACTGCGGGTGGTATACAATACTGTTGATGCCTCTGGGCATGGGGCAATGACAGGGATCTGTCTTCGTCGCCATTCGTGGCTTAGGGTGTCTGGCTTTGCTCTCTATGTTCAAGCCAGCATCTCGGATGCCACTTTCAGAGGTTCTGTCCTTTTGGGGATGTCCAAGACATCATCTCCCACCTCCAGGAGTCCGGCGCAGCCACATAGATCGGTTCATTTTCTCTAAGGATCTCAGCCGTGGTCTGCCCAGTGTCAGTCCTTTCATCGGTCCTCTCACCAGCCTGCCAGGGGCCAGAAGGTGAAGGGCTCCTTCATGCGCAATTCTCAAACACTCCCCAGCAGCTGCTCCTAGGGCTTCATGAGTGCCCGTAGCTGCTCTGTCCACCCCCAGCAGAGATCTTGTGGGAGCCGGTTGGGGATGGTTTCTTCCTTTACCTCAATGGGTGGCGTGCAGTGACCACAGACCAATGGATGCTACAGCTTATTGAGCATGGTCACACCCTAGAATTTCTGGAACCCCTCAGGAAAATCCTCCCTTGTCCTCCCATTACCCTTTGGCCCACCTCTCCCTCACTCGGGAAGAGATTCAGGCTCTCCTGCACAAGAGGGCCATAGAGCCCATCCCTCCGGCTCAAAGGGAAAGGGGGCTCTAATCCAACGTCCTCCTCGACCCCAAGAAGACAGGTAATTTGAGGCCAGTCCTGGACTTCAAGCCACCTGAACCTGTACATAGAGTACAAGTGCTTCAGGATGGTCAGCCTCCAGGGACTACTGCCACTCCTTCACCAGGGGGACTGACTGTGCTCCCTGGACATGCAGGATACCTATCTTCATATCCCGGCCCACCACCACTTCCTCCGTTTTTGTTTCCAGGAGGACCATTTTCAGTTCTGGGCCCTCCCTTTTGGACTTCTAGTTGTTACCCAGTGCCTAGCGGTGGTGGCCGCGGCTCTTGGGAGACAGGGTTTTATGTGTTCCCCTACCTGGACAACTGGCTGCTAACAGCCCCTTCCAGGGATCACTTGGTGCAGACCTTGGAATGCACCCTTCTGCTCTTTCAGGCCTTGGGAATCATGGTCAATCTGCCAAAGTCTTGTCTTTCTCTGTGGAAGTGCCTTAAGTATATTGCAGCAGTTCTGGACTCTTCCTATGGAAGAGCTTCCCTGCCAGCGGACAGGGCAGAACACTTAATGGAGCAGGCCATCTAGTTTTCTCCAGTTGACAGAGCCCGGCCAGGGTGTTCTCCACTTGTTGGTACACATGGCGGTAGCCATAGCCACAGTCCCCCAGCCGCATATGAAGGTTCCCCAATGGACCCAGGTTCAGTGGGACCAGCGTGTTGATGATGACCTGGAATAGCCGGTAATGGTCTCTGATCCGGTGAGGGGGACGTTCGCCTGGTGGCAGAATCCTGCCGGTCTCCTGTGAGGAGTTCTGTTCGGCTGTATCCACTCAGCAGATTCTTACGACAGATGCCTCGGGTCTGGGCTGGGTTGCTCACTTGGCAGATTGTCAGACCCGGGGAATCTGGTCCGAAGTGGAACAGCATCTTAGCATCAATGTGCTGGAGATTCAGGCAGTTCTTTTACCCTATAGGCCTTACAGACCCGCATTCTTCCCGACCCGCTACTGGTGTAGACGGACAGTGTGTCCGTAGTGTACTACATCAACAAGCAGGGGGCACTCACTCATACCCCTTTTGTTGAGAACCTAGGAGGGTCTGGTACTGGGCCATTGAGCACAGCCTGGAACTCTTGGACGTTCATTTTCCAGGCACCATAAATGCTCTGGCTGACAGTCTCAGCTGGTCCAGGTTGAGGTCCCATGAGTGGGAACTGTTAACCTCGGTGGTCAAAGACCTCTTCGACAGGTGGCACTGTCCAGAGTTGGATCTTTTTGCATCCTCACTTAACACAAAACTGCAACTTTTCTGCTTGCTCGATCCAGGGCCTGGAGTTTTCTGGTGCGACGCATTGTCCCTCTCCTGGAAAGGGAGGTTCCTGTACGCCTTCTCTTCCTTGCCACTCCTGCAGAGGGTTTTCCTCAAGTTTCAGTCGTAGATCAGAGGTGATCTTCGTAGCCCCTTACTGGCCGTGTCAGATTTGGTTCCCTACTGCAGCAGCTGGCAGTGGAACCTCAAGTATGCTTGCCCCTGTGCACCAGTGTACTCTCCCAGGAACAGGACACCCTGGTCCATCCAGACCTCGTCCCTGCATCTACATGCATGGCTTCTGCAGACTTGTCTATCGCCCACTTTGGGGTTTCTTCCAGGATTGCTGATGTCCTGATGACTACTAGAAAACCTTCCACTAGAGCCACATATGCCTTGAAGTGAAAGCGCTTCTCGCTTTGGGCCGCTGCTCGCCACCTGGATCCCTTCACTTGTTCAGCGAAACTGATTTTTGGAGTACCTGCTCTCCCTTTCAGACTCTGACCTGGGGTACTCCTTACCTAAGGTGCACTTTTCCACCATCTCTGCGTACCATTCACCTCTTGAGGGCAGATCTGTTGTCCAGCTGGAGGTATTCTGCACATTCTTGTGGGGTATCCTGCATTTGAAATCTCCCAATCGGGATCCTGTCCCTCCGTGGGACCTCCATTTCATGCTGGAAAAGCTCACTGCCTCCCTTTGAGCCAGCCACAAGTTGTGAGCTGCACTTTCTGTCGTGGAAAGTGCTGTTTTTAGTTGCTGTTACTTCTGCTTGGAGGATTTCTGAGCTTCAGGCTCTGATGTGTAAAGAGCCTTATTTGATTTTTCACATAGGGTGCCTTTGTGCACTAATCCTAAGTTTTTGCCTAAGGTGGTGTCTGAGTTTACGTTAAACCAATCCATTCTCCTACCAGCTTATTTCCCTTAGTATCCTAATCAAGGGGAGGCCTTGCTCCATACTTAGGATGTTCACCGGGTGCTTCGGTATTATACAAACCACACCCTGACTGTTAGGAAAACTGACAAGTTGTTTCATTTGCCCCCAGGAGAGAGGGGGCACCTGTTTCGAAGCAATGTTTGTCGAAATGGTTGGCAAATTTCATTGTTTACTGCTACCGCAAGTACAACAAGCCCTTGCCTGGGGCAGTGAAAGATCACTCTTACCAGAGGTATGGCTGTGTCTACTGCCTGTTACAGGAATGTCTACTGCAGACATCTGTGTGATGGCACCTGGAGTTCTGTCCATACCTTCATTCGGCACTACAATCTGGACATTGCTTCTAGACGCAGGGTCAATTTTGAACTCTGTCCTTCAGAGCCTTTTTTCCTGAGCCTTCTGCTGACACCTCCTGCCTTCTCCTGGCTGCCTTTCTGCTCAGTTCTAGTACTACTTGGGACTCTGTCCTACCGGCGTTGCCTGCTACAAGAGCCCCCTCATAGTATGATAGTACAGTTATGTAAGAACTTACCGTAACAGTAGATCTTCGAGAGGAGCTCTTGCATGAGGTGCTGCTTTCCCTTCCTCTCTCTTTCCCCCTGACGGTTTCTTCTCTTTTGCACCTCTTCTGCTTTGTCTTTTACTCTGCTCTGAGGACTTGCCTTGGTTCTCCTTTTTGCCGCCTGTTTGGGGTCTCTGGCAGGAGAACTGAGATAGGTGTGGGGGACCACCCCCTTTATAAGATAAACGGTCAGGGTGCAGACGTCAGTGGGAGTCTCCGGATAGACTGCTAGCTTGAAGTTTTCCATGTGGTGCTGGCGCCTGGCAGCTTCAGTCCTGGCTACCGGTGTTGCCTGCTGCAAGAGCTCCTCTCGAAGATCTAATGTTATGGTAAGTTCTTACGTAACTACTTTTCCAGGTGAGATATTTTAGCTCAGCAGTGGCCGTTGGCTCAAAAGGGTTGGACATTAACTGAGTTAAGGACCTATTTCAGGTCCCAGGTTAGCATAGCCTTCTTCAGTGGAGGGTGCATATGCATGAGGCCTTTAAAGAATCTCTTAAACACCGGATTTACAAATGGTACTTCTGCTGAGGCCTTGAAACTAAATGCAGAAATTGCCAACAGATGTACCGTCAGAGATGCTGGCTTTAAATCTAGGGACTTGAAATGTAGCCATTAATTGGACTAATAAATGCCCTGCATTCTCATCTGAATGAGAGTTCCCCCACACCAAGGACCTGAAATACCTGGGTAGAGAGATTCAATTCTAAAACTCTTATCTCTTCAGTAACAGTGCCTTCAGGTGAAAGACTCTTAAGTTTGTGTGTTACCAGGGTAAAGTGTGAGTCCTCGTGGACGTGTGGATTAAGTGCCATGGCTGTCTGGGCCAGTCTGGCACAGCCAGGATCATGGCTACTCGTTCTACCGTTGCATTTTGAATCACTTTCTATATCGAGGAAAAAGGTGGGAAAGCATCAAAGAACCAGTTTCCCTAGTGCATGATGAAAGCATCTTCCGGGACTGTCCCCAGAAATGGGGCTCTGTAGCAGAATAGTGGTAGCTTGTTCTCCTAAGAGGCTAACAGTTCCACTTCTGGACACCGCATTTCCTGGAAACTGGCCATAGCACAGTTTGTTTCAGGGACCACCTGTTTGTGACATGACTCATTCTCCTTAGTCTGGTAAGAAATTGTTCTTTTTAGGGACGTGGATATGTTGTTCAATCCACACGTGTTGGCAGGTACCTTGCCGCTTTAAGTTGGGCCGGAAGGTCTTCAAGCTGGCTCCTCCTACCCACCTGGGTGGTAAAATCCTCGGCTTCGCCCCATGACGTCAGATCTTTCTTACTACTTGGAAGCTCAGGTTCCCTCCTTAGTGCTCCTGCATTTTGTAGGCCTGGATCTTAAATCTTTGGGTTTTCCCAAACTTGTACTCAAGTTCACTCGAGTTCGATCTTCGCTTGATTCCCTCGCGGCTACGGTGGATTTTAAATCCGTTCCCGGGTTCCGTCAGTGTCCTTGCGGGCAGAAGATGTCTCGCACTGATCCTCACGCCACGTGCGTTTACTGCCTTGGACTCTACCACAACCCGCAGGCTTGCGGCCTTTCTGTCCTTCTCCCCTTCCGTGCTCGAGGACCGCGCTGCCTGACTCCAACTAGGGCGGCTGGAGAAACTGTTCCACCGGTTAAATCGGAGGAGGCCCATTGGGCGGTGTCCGCAGTGGCGGGCTCCGCAGAGCAGCTGGAACAGCTTACGGCCCTCGAAGAGGAGGTGGCCCAGGCCACTCCTGGCTGACTGGCAGCTAAGTGGACGATTGGCAGGTGGATTGTATCCTGCATCAACCTCTTCTATAGGTCAGCTGGTAGGGAGCCTCCCGTAGGGCTTAGGGCTCATTCCATCAGATGTACTGCTGCCTTAGTGGTGTGGAGGGGTTGTGGGATAACAGATGGACCAGACACCAAACTTCAAGTTCAGCACACAATCTCTATGTGACGTTTATTCAAAATACAGGAGATAACCTTAAGCAATGGCATCCCTTCTTCAGTTTGCAGTCAGACTATGTATGTCCTTTCTCTGCACTTAGCCAGCACCTACTGACGCTGATCTCGGATCTAACTCAGCAGTTGAGATTCAGCCTTCACCCCTTGATTGCTTGGGTGGTGGGGGTTCAAAAAAAAAGCTAAAGACAAAGAACCTCTATGCAGAAGCACTGAAACATGGGTTACCCCAGAGGGCATTGACAGTAAGCCAAGTTTCAAAGAAACACAACATCACACATACTTCCATAATGCAATGCATCATGGAATATATGTAAATCACCATGACATTTCAGACTTGTTCAACTTACAGCAATTTACATGCATTTTAAATAACACATCTAACTTAATTTCTACAGTAGTCATCTAGTACTTTTTACCATTATCAAAAACACCTATTGCCATGGTATTTTCAACATTTACAGGCTTTATAAACATAAGGTATATACATCAAGGTATTTTATGACATAGTGCTTTTACATGCTAAATCCAACAATGATAAACGTAACCTGTTTTACATATGCTTGGAGGTCACCACAATAACCTCCCTGTATGAGGACCTGAGAGGGAAAAGGAAAATTAAAGAGCACACTATAGCATAGTCAAGAAAGGGAAGGGGTGGGGTGCCCATAAGTGGCCAACCTTATGGACTAGAAATTGTAAAGGATAGATTAGGCTACGAAATAGAAAAACTGTTGCAACAGATTTAAGAAAAGATTGGTCCTCGAGTGGCAGGAGCTCCCTGTCACAGGTTGCTGCTTCCAGGGACATCCCTATCCAGGAAATCTGCAGGGCTGCTAACTGGAGATCGGCAGACACCTTCATTTTCCATTACCACATCGAGCTTGAGTCATGCTGGGATGCATGTTTTGAGATCTCTGTTCTCCAGTCCCTTTTTCTCAAGTAGGGGTGTGCACCTTGCCGCCTCCTCCTGGAGAACTGCTGAAGTCTGCCAACGTGTAGATAGTGCACCATATCTACGTGACTAAAAAATGAGTTACTCACCTGTAACTATAGATTTTACCTAGAGGATGAGCTCTTGCAGCAGGCTATACCATAAGGACTATGCCTCCAGGCACCAGGACTCCACGGAAAATCTTTTAGCTAGCAGTATACATCGGGACCGCCCAAGAAGCATACAGCGGGGACCGCCCCCTGACTTCAGCCCGCCCCTGACGTTGGCCAGTGGTATAAAGGGGGCCGTCCCCAGCCTGACCTCGGTTCTTTTCCCGCCGTCAACCCGTGCACATAGTTTCCACAGACACCTCCGGCTACCAGTCGACCACCTTTTTCGTGCCTTATTTTATGCCCAAAACCAGTGATTCTATCACTGCACGTCTTCTCCGTTGTCCTCCTCAGAGCAGCGGAAATCTAAGTGCACCTGTGGTAAATGGATACCGTCGAAAGACTGTCATTTGGCCTGCTTAATCTGCTTAGGCCCCAACCACGACTCTGGCCCACCCACACTGCCGCAGTTTTAACTGCAGGACATGAATCCGCCGCTTGAAGGCCTTGAAGAACCCCATCCGGCCATGGTTCCCCTTCTTCGGTCCCTGGGACTTCCCCATCTTCTTCTTCTTCCCATAATGACAAGAAGACTGGTGGGAAACATCACCGTAAAGATAAGAAGAGACCCAGATTGGACTCCCACTCTAGGTCACCACATAAGGTGGCGGCTTCTTCAAGTCCCCACTCCCATGGGAGATCTGGCTCTGCCCCTTAGGCAGCCCTAACTCCCTCTGGGCTCCCATTGATGAAGCCCTCCACCTTAGTCCTGATGTCTGGCAGGGGTCTTCGGGTCAAGGGCCTCCGTCAGGCATTCCTTGCCTGAGCCTTAGGCCCTTCCAGCATCCTTCCAAGCCTAAGCCAGGCGGACCAGCCAGCTCCTCTTCGGATGGCGGGCAGGAAGCAGTCGTCCGCCCAGCTGTGACGTCCTTAGTCGGACTGGACGTCGGGGGTCCAACGACAAGAAGTGGTGCCAGGAGCAGGAACTCCAGGCTAATGTTGGCTCCCCCAAGCACAAGACATCAGTCAGTACCTCTGAGAACTGTCGTTTGACCCCGACATCTTCGATATCTGCTTCCCCAGGGCAGTCCAGGCAACATCCCCTCTGGCGTCACCTAAACCTTGGCCAGTGCTGGCCCTGCAGACCTCTCCTAAGCAGATGCCCGCCAAACCGTCACCAGCTAACCCTGCTCCTCCTACTCTGACGCCGGACGACCTGACGACCGGTAGCCTGATGCCAGACAACCTGGCTTCAGATAACCTGGATATGGCTAATCCACCGTCAGACACTCTACCGCCTACGCCCGCGTCACCAGACCTGACTGGGCAGGCTGCACCAACAAGGCCAACGCAGAGTACACCGAACGTCCTGCCCCAGCATCGGACCCCCCCAGGAGCTCTCCTCATTGCGTTGTCATATGTAGGGGCCCTGTTAATTCATGGTGAAACATCATAAAAGGAGACCTTTTGCCTAAAGGGAATCCTTTACTGGATCCGACCCCTTCAGGAGTCCCTCAGGTCCCTCCTAAAGGACCCTCTCCGCCTAGGGAGCCATCACCTCCACCAAAAAGGGTTACCCTGGCTCCAGACCATTCAGATGAGGGGTCCCCTTCAGCATTCAGAATGGAGATGGCGTTCATCCCAGTCTTCCTCCAGGCGCCGATGTCACTCTCGTGGCCGGCGGTCCTGACTGTTTATACCAGCTCCCCTTCCTCTGGGTCTTCCAGGAGGAGCTCGTCTACCTCTTCCAGGTCCTTGGAAGGGTTTACTTCTCCTCAGGTTGATGTTTGTAAAGATTTCCCACGGTCACCTCTGGACGACCCCACTTTCATGGACATGATGCATCACATCCAGTTTCTTAATCAGTGGGACATTGAGCATATGGACCTGAAAAGGTGGTTTGGGTAGCTCAGTTTCTAGATCGAGTGACCCTAAACCACTGATCATGTCCCCATTGGTGGCCCCATTCCAGGATGTCACCAGGCTTGCCTGGAGGCACCCTTCTTTGGCTTCAGCTATCCTCAAAGAAGCAGACAGGCTTTACAGGACCCCAAAGAACGAGGCCTTCTTGGGAAAACAACCACGGACCAATTCTGTGGTCTTAACAGTGGCCCATGGCAGGTCCAAACAGCCTCGCCATGTGAGCTCCCAGCCCCTGGACAAGGAAACCAAGAGGCTGGATCAGTTCAGCCATAAGATTTTGTCCTCTGCTACTTGTACCATTAGATTGCTACACTTCCTAGCACATATGGTACAGTATCAGAAGTTTCTATGGAAGAAAGCTGTGGAGTTGGCTCAGACCCAGCTGGACTCCTCTCAAAAAAATTGAGTTGTTTGACATCGTCCAGTCTGGCCTGGACGTAGGAAAACACATTTTGCGTGCGATCTATGACTCTGCAGACACCGATGCCAGGGCTGCCGCTACTGGCGTCTGCCTGAGGAGGTGCTCCTGGCTCAGGGTTTGCAGTTTCCGTCAGAACCTCCAGGAAGCTATCCTGGATGCCCCTTTCTCAGGGGTCTCTTCTTTTCGGAGATGGTACCGAAAAGATAATTACCAGTCTCCAGGACTCTGGCAAAGCAGTCCAGTCCATTCACAACATGTGTAGTTCAGAGCCGACCCCTGCCAGACAGAAGCCTTTTCATCGCCCCATGGACCACCAACCGAAAGGGCAGCAAGTAAGAGGAGCTTTCAAATGCAAGGCCTCCTCTGTGCTCAGGAGCCTCAGGACTTCCCACGTCTCCTTGCCCACCCCCGGAGCCTCAGCCTGACCCCCCGCCCCAGCAGAGTTGGGGAAAGTGGTAGGGGGTCAGTTCTCCCTCTACCTAGGGGGATGGGCCAAAATCTCATCAGATGTCTGGGTACACCAGCTCATCCAGAAAGAGCATGCCCCAGAGTTTCTCCAGATACCTTTGGACAATCCTCCAGCACCTTCCAGTTACTCCCTATCCCACACCACCCTTCTCCACGCAGAAATCCAGGCATTCCTGCTGAAACGAGCTATAGAACCAGTTCAACAAGGGAAAGGATTCTACTCCCACTTCCTGTTGGTTCCCAAGAAGACGGGATGTTCGTCCTATCTTGGACCTCAGCCTCCTAAACACCTACATCTTGTACAAGAAGTTCTGTATGGTGACTTTGCCAGGCCTTCTCCTCATGCTCCACCCGGGGTATTGGCTCTGCTTTCTTGATATGCAGGATGACTACCTGAATATCTTGCTGTTGCCTGCTCACAGGAGGTTTCTGAGGTTCGCCTTTCAGAGGGAACACTACCTTCGGTCTATGTTCGACGCCACTTGTCTTCACAAAGTGCCTTGCAGTAGTGGCTGCAGCTCTCGGGAGGCAGGGCCATTACATCTATTCCTACCTAGATGACTGGCTTCTGACAGCCCCTACAAGAGAGCAACTGCTGTCCACCCTGTCTGACACCTTCATGCTGTTCAGGGAGCTGGGGATCACACTGAACATCCCCCAGATTGTCCCCTTGGCCCTGCCAAAGGCTGCAGTATATTGGGGCAGTTTTGGACACCACCCTAGGAAAGGCATTTCTCCCAGCAGACAGGGCAGACCGTCTTCAGGCACTGGCTTGGAAGATTTCCTCTCCCCACCAGGTTCCAGCCCGAACATTCCTTCAGCTCCTTGGCTACATGGCGGCAGCCATAGTGACTGTTCCTTTGGCGTGCTTCTACCTGAGAGTTCCCCAGTGGACTCTCAGGGTACAGTGGGATTAACACTTAGACGATCTCGACCATCCGGTCCTGATTTCCAAAGTGGTGTCTCAAACCCTGATATGGCTCACTCCTCCCAACGTGGAGCTAGAAGTTTTCTTTGAGATAGATTCCCCTCAGCAGATCCTAACAAATGCATCGGGTCTAGGATGGGGAGCCTACTTCCGGAATTGCCAGACTCTGGGAACAGGCTGTGCATAACAACGTCTTGGAGATGAAGGCAATTCTGTGTGCTCAACAGGTGTTCCAACTGGACCTTCTCCCGGGCCCCCTGTTGGTTTAGATGGATAATATGTCCATGGTCTTTTACTTCAACAAGCAAGGGGGCATTCACTCATAACCCCTCTGCAGGGAGGCCATACGTGTGTGGTTCAAACATGAAGTCTTGCTATATTATAGACATTAGCAGTTTGATCCAGCTCTAGAACTGCCCCGGAGTGAAATGGTTAAAACCATTCCAAAATAGAATTTTGGCACGAGAGCAGCTCTATCTGGTATCATTTCAAACTTGAACTGTCAGATTCTTTACTCGCCTTAGTGAACAGTCGCTCGGAGATTTCTCCTTCTGCTCTGTTCATTTCTCGGTTTAAAAAGTGTTTTCTCGGTTGGATTTAACCGAGAATAGTTTTATTTAACCGCTAAAACCGTTCGGTTCAAGCTCTATCTGTGGTAACCGTAAGTAAATGAAGGTTTTGTCTGTGTGGAACTTGTAAGTTATCGGTTCGTTTTGAACCGATCAGTGGGTTTAAAACTCATTTAAAACTAAAAGTTACTATTTTAGAGTGCGGTTCCCGGTTCTTATCGGTTCTAAAAAAAACTGATTTATTACGCTTTTTTTCCAATACCCGTGACATGGTTAGGAACCGATAAGGGTGTCTCGTCGGCACTGCTGCTAAAGGGCAAGTTTTTGGTTAGGCTGGCATTATGTCTGAGAAACCCAAAAGAAAACCGGGCCCACTGGGTTTCAACACTGTGATGTTTGTGGGAAGCCTTTGCCAAGGCTGACCCACACACATGTGTTTATTGTCTGAGTTTGACCACCTCCAGTCAGACTGCCAGGTATGTAAGAAATTTCCCTGCAGCCACCCTGGAAAAAGATTGGGCAGGCTCAAGGAGCGAGGCCAAAAGTCCGCTGACCGGATGGCCAGCCGGTTCGATGCCAACCGAACAGAGGGAGTGCCCTCTGACCAGGGCCAGACTTCCTCGGCAAAGAAAAGCTGGTTCTGAGGAACCAATTCCAGTAAAGAAAACAAGAAAATCAGCAGGTCTGGAGTCCAAAATTCCTTCTCCAACTGCTGCAGAGATAGCAAAAGCCATACAAATTGTCCAGTCACTGTCTCAGGGTTCATCCGAACCACCACTATCTGGTAAAAGGTCGGTTCGTCCGGTCCCAGTGGTTCAGGATTATGATATTGAGGAATTTTATGAACCAGAGGAGGATTGTGAACAGTATGAATGTGGCTGGGAAGGTCTGGGTGTGCCCATTGAACCGGACATCTCCCCAGACAGACCTTTAGAATCTCCCCCTATGCTGTCTGAGTCCCCATCTCATTTTATGTTTTACAAAAAAGTTGCTGAAACCCTCCAGCTTCCTTTAGAAGAGGCTGTGGATGAGCAAGAGAAGCCTGATTTTGTAGAAATGATGGATATTCCAGAGTCTAGGAGATTGTCTATTCCTTTACATAAGTCTTTAGGAAACAAACAATTAAAATTTTAAAAGCTCTAATTCTGTGCCTCCTGTAGATAAAAAGATGGACAGAAGGTATACATTGTCAGCCCTGATACAGAATTCCTTTCTCAGCAATGCAGTCATGTTGGGGTAGTTCAGGCTGCTGCCTGTGATAAAGCTAATATTCCCTTGGTTTCACATCCTCCTGACAAGGATTCCAGGAAGATTGATGCCATGGCAAAAAAACAGTATATGGCAGCCTCTCTGGGACTCAGGCAAGCAAATTATATGGCTTATGTAGTTAGGTATCAGAAATCTAGATGGGATACTGTTATTCAATTGGCCAAGCAGGCCCATGGCCAGCTGGCTAGTGAACTAGAACAGGTGGCTGCTGATGGCATTAAAGCCTCTAAGGTTCAGTTTCATGCTGCTGTGGATGTTAATGATGTTTCCTCTAGGGTCATGGCCACATCTGTAGCTTTTCGTAGGTTGGCCTGGCTCAGGTGTACTAGTTTGTCACATGATACCCAGACTAAGGCTATGGATTTCCTGTGGTGGGAAATTCTCTGTTTGGAGAGCAGACAGAGAATTACATGAAGAAGATGGATGAATATAGGACTACTTACAAGAGTGCCCAGGCTAAGGAGCAGCAAGCCACTCATCAAAGGCATGCCCCCAGGGGTAGGGGTAGGCCTTTTCACAGGCCTTTCTACCAGACTCAGGCCTCCTCTGCCTATGCTCAGAGGGGCTTCTTCAGAGGCAGGGGCAGACGAGGGTGGGCAGATCTGCTCCACCCCCAGCCTAAAACTCCTGCGGAAACAGGCACCCTGATGGGGTGCCCAGGGCAGTCTCCTGTACCATTGGGGGCAGGCTGGCTTACTTCAGTCAGAATTGGGCTTCTTTAACCTCAGACAAGTGGGTTCTGGAAGTAGTAAGCCAGGGTCTGGTTCTCAGCTTCAAAAAGTTTCCCAGAGTTGAGAAGCAGATTTTTCTACCTGCAAGTGCTTCAGAGACCCTCGCTCTGGAAACAGAGGTCTCATCCCTGTTAGCTCTCAGAGCAGTAGAAAGGTTCCTCCCTGCATCAGAGCAGGGGTCTGTATTCAGATACTTCTTTACCCCCAAAAAAACAGGAGAATGGCGGCCATTTTAGATCTCAGATATCTGAACAAGCATCTTTTGAAACCAAAGTTCAAAATGGTAACTCTGGCAATGATTTTACCTTCCCTAAGGCCAGGGGACTGGCTAGCCTCCCTGGACCTCAAGGATGCCTATTTCCATGTCCTAATCAGAAGATCCCATCGAAAGTACCTCAGATTCGAACTGCCCTCAGGTCATTACCAGTTCAGAGCAATGCCCTTCGGCCTTACCTCTGCTCCAAGGGTATTCACAAAGTGTCTAGCAGTGGCCCACTTAAGGAGGCAGAGGATTGCTGTTTTTCCCTATCTAGACGACTGGCTCATTGTAGGCCAGTCCCCAGAACAGGTAAATCTCACCTGCAGGTCACCCAGCAGCTTCTCACCTCCCTGGGTTTTCTGCTAAACCTACCAAAGTCGGTTCTGGAACCAGTCCAGGTACTCACCTTTATAGGGGCAGGATTGGACACAACTAGCCAGAGCCTTTCTTCCCCAGAAAGGGTAAGGAATTTAGTGGCTCTGGCCTCTTCCTTCACTCTGCAGGTCTCCCGACCAGCAAGACACTTTCTGCAGCTCCTGGGGCACATGGCTGCATCCACAGCTGTTGTGCAGGGAGCCAGATTTCAGATGAGAGACATTCAGTTTCACTTGAGAACCTTTTGGTCTCAGAGAAGAGACCCCTTTCCAAGTTGGTCCCAGTGACTCGAACCTTGATCCTAGCTCTCCAGTGGTGGCAGGATCAGAGCAACTAAGAGCGGGGTCCCCTTCATTTCCCCTTCTCACGACTTGACTCTGCTACAGATGCTTCCCTTCTGGGTTGGGGAGCCCACATGGGCGACCTTTCCACTCAGGAGTTTGGTCCCCCAGGAATCTCTGCTCCACATCAATTTGCTGGAACTCAGAGCTGTCTTTTAGCTCTTCAGCTTTTTCTGCATCTGTCCACGACAAGGTGATACAAGTCAGAACAGACAACACCACAACAATGTGGTACATCAACAAACAGGGGCACTCTGTCTTGACCTTGTGCACGAGGCAATGAAGTTGTGGTCTCTGGCCTATTCCTGAACACTTCCCTCATAGGTTCATCTTCCAGGGAAGGACAATGTCCTAGCGGATGCCCTCAGCAGGATTTCCCAGGGCCATCACGAATGGTCCCTGGATCCTCAAGTGCTGAGGATAGTTTTTGCCAGGTGGGGCATCCTCAGATAGATCTTTTGCAGCCCCAGACAATTACAAACTTCCTCTGTTCTGTTGCAGGCTTCCAGTGCTGGGCTCAGTTCCCTGGTGCCCTTCTTCTGGATTGGGAGGGAAGTTCTCTATCCTTCCCTTCCCTCTCCTATTCAAAGTACTAGTCAAAATCAGATCTCAGCCTTGCAGGTGATTCTGATTGCCCCGATTGGGCCAGGCAGCCCTGGTACCCACTCCTTCTGTCTCTGACAGTCCATCTTCCCTGTGCCTCCCCAGGAATCACAATCTGTTGACTTGTGCCCAGGGAAGGGATTGGTATCCGAACTCAACCCTCAACCTCAAGGCCTGGCTCTTGAGGAGTTAGAGTTTGCTGATTTACACCCCTCTCAGGGTGTTCTTGAGATCCTAAAGGCTTCAGAAAGCCTTCCACTAGAGCTACTTATAGTTCTAAATGGAAAAGGTTTTCCATTTGGTGTGCTGGGAAAAATATTTCCCCAGAATCTGCTGAATTGTCCATTTTGTTAGATTACATGGTACATCTTAATTCCTTGGGTCTCAGACCAGCTACCCTGAGAGTTCATTTGGCAGCTGTGTCTGCTTTTGTGTCAGCAGGAAAGTCATCCCCTCTTTCCTCTCATCCTGTGTTTTCCAAGTTTTTTAAGGGATTACTCCATACTAATCCTCCCTTTCGGGAACCGGCCCCTGCTTGGGACCTTAATGTTTGCATTGCCCAGTTAATGCAACCCCCTTTTGAACCTCTGTCTTCTGCAGAGCTTAAGTACCTAACTTGGAAAACTGTTTTTCTAGTGGCTATCACTTCTGCCAGACGCATAAGTGAATTGCAAGCCTTGTCAGTGGAGACTGACTTTATTTCTTTCCACAGGGATAAGGTAATCCTTAGGACTAATAGGAAGTTTTGCCTAAGGTGGTTTCAGATTTCCATCTTAATCAATCTCCGTCCAGTATTTTCACTGATCACTCCTCTTGGGTGAGAGGAGGTTGCACAGCCTGGATGTTAAGAGAGCTCTTAGTTATTATATAGAGCGTACCAAAGGTCACAGGTTCGAATCCCTCCAACTTTTCCTTACCTATGGTGAAGTTGGGAAAGGCAAACCTGCCACTAAGAGATCAATAGCCAGGTGGATTGTCTTTTGTATCCAATTTTGTTATCAGAAAGTGGGCAGAGCCCCCCTCCCGGTTTGAGGGCTCATTCTACCAGGGGTACAGCTGCGTCTCTAGCTGCTGCCAGAGATATCCCTTTATTAGAGATTTGCCAGGCTGCTACTTGGAAAACGGTACACACTTTTACCAAGCATTACTCCCTGGATGTCCAGGCCAGGAGATGCTCGGTTAGCTCCAGCTGTTCTTCAGAGCCTATTCCCTAAGTAGGTTCTGCCTCCTCCATGGAGGTACTGCTGTTGTATTCTGTTAATGTCTATAATATAGCAAGACTTGTGATGTTTGAAGAAAAAATTACTCACCTTAGTAATGTTGTTTCTTCTAATGGAGTCTTGCTATATTATAGACCTCCCCCCAACCTGCCCCTCTCAGAACCTCTACTTGGTGGGGTGCGGGCAACTTAGTGTGGGCACTACTTATGTTCTTTTAGCATTTTGTCCCCTTTGGGACTTTGGGGGTGTGTGTGTACGCGTGTGTGTGTTTTATTATACTTATGTTCAATTTTCATATTATTAGAATGGTGTTAGTATTTCTGGTCCCCTGACTTGAGTCTTGGGTGTTGGGACCATCAGTGGTTGTTATTATTTAGGTAGCCATTTGGCTAGTGTAGGTTACAGCTTCCACACAGACCTTAGTGAGTTTGGCTCGTAAAGATCTGACAGTTCAAGTTTGAAATGACACAGATAGAGCTGCTCTCGTGCCAGAATTCTATTTTGGAATGGTTTTAACCATTTCACTCCGGGGCAGTTCTAGAGCTGGATCAAACTGCTAATTAAGCAATAAGGCATGACCAAGGGTTATGTTAATGGTCTGCTAATCACCTTCTAGGGGTGTACTGTGGCACGAGGTGTAGCCGAGTGCCACATGCCCCTAGAGGGTGATTAACTGACCATTAACATAATCCCTGGGAGTGCCTTATTGCTATTATAATAAAAAATGTTTTTAAACAGCGTTAAACCTTGTTCAGCATATGGCTAAGCTCTACATGTATGTTAATAAAAGATTAACATAAGGCTGTTAGAATGTTGGCAACCAATCAGAAAGCTCCATTTCTCAGACCCTTTTTATAATGTCTATAATATAGCAAGACTCCATTAGAAGAAACAACATTACTAAGGTGAGTAATTTTTTCTTTTGGCTCATAGAACACGGTCTGACTATCTCCGCTGTTCTTGTTCCAGGAGTCCAAAACACCTTGGCCAACTACCTAAACAGATCTCAGTCTAAGGTCCATGAGTGGGAGCTCCTCCAGTACGTAGCGGAGGACCTCTTCGTAAGGTGGGGACATCCAGAACTGGACCTCTTCGCCTCACCGTCCAACGCCAAACTGCCCAGTTTTTGCTCACTAGATCCAGGGCCTGGTGTTTTCTGGTAAGATGCGTTGTGCCTCTGTTGGGCAGGGAGATTTCTTTATGCCTTTCCTCTCCTCCAAAGAGTCTTGCTCAAACTCCAGTTGGGAAGAGCAGACGTAATCCTGATCACTCCTCTATGGCCCTGACAGATCTGGTTTCCCCCCTGCTTTAGCAGTTGGCGGTGGAACCTTCAGTTCCCCTGCCACTGACCTCACACTTGCTCTCAGGAGCAAGGCACCCTAGTCCAGCCGGACCTCAGGTCTCTGCATCTGCATGCTTAGCTCCTGTGGACCTAGCCACGGCCCGCTTGAGCATTTCTCCTAGGGTTGTCAAGGTTCTGGTTGCAGTAAGGAAACCTTCCACCAGAGCTACTTATGCCATGAAGTGGAAGCGCTTATGGGCTTCCGCCAGGGATCTTGATCCTTTTATCTGTCCGGTGAACTCTGTCCTGGAGTACCTCCTCTCTTTCAGATTCCGGACTCTGCTGCTCCTCCATTAAGGTGCATCTTTTGGCAGTTTCTGCCTGTCGTGCACCAGTGGAGGGCAAAGTGATTGCTCAGTTGGACCTGTCCCTCACCTTTTTGAGAGGTATGTTGCATCTGAAACCACCCATCAGGGATCCTGTCCCTCCACGGGACTCTCTTGTTCTTGTTAGAGAAGCTTACTCTGCCTCATTTTGAGCCAGCTGCAGATTGCGAGCTTTGCTTTCTGTTGTGGAAAGCATTATTTTTAGTTGCCATTACTTCTGCTCAGAGAATTTCCGAGCTTCAGGCTCTGATGTGCAAAGATTCCCATTTGGTTTTTCACAGAGACGTGGTGTTTTTGAGAACAAATCCTAAGTTTTTTCTGAAAGTGGTGTCTGAGTTCACACTCCATCAGGACATCCACTTACTTGTGTATTATCCAGAGTATTCTAATCAAGGGGAAGCCCTTTGATCAGGAAGTCTGACCAATTGTTTGTTTCCTTTACCCCGAAATCTGAAGGGGCACCAGTGGCCAAACAGACATTATCCAAATGGTTGGTTAATTTTATCACTTTCTGCTACAATTACATCAAGCTTTTACCGGTCCCGGTTAAAGGGCACTCCACCGGGGGGGTTGCCGCTTCTTTCGCTTCTCTGCAAAATGTCTCTGTAGCAGACATCTGTGCCGCTGCTACCTGGAGTTCACTGCATACCTTTGTCAAGCACTATAGTTTGGACATTGCCTCTAGGTGGAGAGTGGGCTTCGACCTCGCTGTCCTTCAAGGACTCCTTTTCTGAGGGCCTCTGCTGGCTACGAAATTTCCTCCTCCCATCCGGCCTTGGTTGTTCCTTGTACTGCTTGGTACTCGGTCCTACGGTGTAGCCTGCTGCAAGAGCTCTTATCTAAGATCTACTGTTACAGTAAATTCTTGCATATCTGTACTCTGTAGGAGTAGTATATGGTGCACATCCACACAGCTCACACGACCTCCCCTGGCAAGTGGCATACGGAGCTAAGGAGGATACCACCCAGGTGGATGGGAGGAGCTTAGGTTGAAGATGTTCTGGCCGGATTTAAAGGGGAAGGAAGATTGCCAATGTGTGGATGTGCACCATATACCACTTAAAAGACAAAGAACCTCTGTGTGCAAGCACTGAGGCAATGGTTACCCCAAAGGGCATTTGGCCGGGAAGCCAAGTTTCAAAGAAATGCAAAATCACACATGCCCCGACAATGCAAAGCATCATGGGCTGCATATGTAAATCACCACAGAAAATTATGCTGTTTCAACTTTAAGCAGAAGGTTATAGCTGAACCAGCATAATATTCTGTGGTGATTTGCATATGCAGTCCATGATGCTTTGCATTGTGGGGGCATGTGTGGTTTTGTATTACATATACCACTCCTAGAACTATCATTACAGGTGAGTAACCCTCATTTTGTTGGTGCCTAACATGTCTCCTAGACTTAGTGTTGGTTGCTTAGACTCTGATTGTGTGTTTTACTGGGAATCATGGATGTGGGCAGTGCCCCTTAAGATTCCCTAATCGTCTCACTCTGTCTCAGCTTAAGGGACTACCTCATTTCCTTCTCCCTACTCATAGTTGGAGACTACACACAATTTCTTTACTATAAGTAATAATGTATGGGTGACCATACACAAGCCTGTTTCCATCGAGGCATATGGCCCTAGAGGGTGAAGCTTGAGAGGTCCATGTTGATCTTCAAAGACATCTCCATTAGGCCACATGTTTTGAACTGTAGCAGTCAGCGCTAGGACTACATGGAAACTTTTGCTAGCCAGGGTCTGCTCAAGGACTTTAATGTCTGCATCTATATAAGCATGGGCAGCCCCTTTATTGCTCAGTTCTTTTTCTGCCGTCTGTCTTCGTTGGACCTGCTGAAGGAAATACCGTCAACTGACCCGCTGTCATTTTAATTTACAACTGTTATTTCATCATCTCTGCATGCCGTCAAAATCGAAAGAGCCTTTACTGCAGTATTAAGCATGGAGAGAACATTTACAAAAAAGACACGCACGCAGTTTGCATACGTTGTTATGGCCTGACTCACAAAATGAGAACTTGAGATTTGCCAGAACCTCAGCCAGACTACAAGGAGATGCCGAACCACAAGGTGAGCTCTGTGCCGGGACTCCATCTTTGCTAATTTTTTTTTTTTTTTTTTTTAAGTTAGTTTCCTGTTTCTCTTCTGATTCCCTTCCTCCCCTCGCCACTCTCTTTGTATGCTGAGGAAACCGTGGCTGGCATTTTTTTCTTAAGCGCTGTAGGCAGACAAAGTGGCAAGAGTGAGCAAAGGGGGGAGGGTGCAGGTGAAACTGGCTAGCACTGTAGAAAAACTGAAAGAAGCTGGAGTCGGCGCAAGGGGGAGTACCGGTGAAAATGACTAGCACTGTACAGAAACTGAGCAGGAGTGAGCTCGAGGGGGGAGTGCAGGTGAAGCTGATGACAGAATGTGCAGAACAACTGTAAGAATATGTACAAAAGTTCTTGGTAGTCACGGATCCCTGTACATATTCTACTGTATATGTATGATTTTGTTCTATGTGGTAATACTGCCACCCTGTGGTAGCTTGTATAAAATGTGTGACTGTTAATAGTATAACTAAGCATGTGTAGGTGAGATAATAGAGAAGATATCTGCTTAATACTCCTGTATGTGTGCTGTCTTAACTGCATAGTTCATGAAGTTCCAATTCATTTGTTTAATAGATACATGAATAAAACACAGTTATGACATGAAATATATAGAAGAAATCGAGGGGTAGTGTATGGAATGATTACTGGTAATCATTTTTAATACCTGGATAACCAGACCTTAAAATCTCGTTACAACCGGGCGGTTGTAATCATCAGCTGTCAATCACTGTCGTGCTCATATAGATGTGACCGCTACCAAAACTGCCAGTTTATGGGAACCCACGCTGATTAAAAATGATCACCAGTAATTATAACAAACAAAACATGGGTGTGTGTAGAACACACACCTGTTCTGTGGAATGCTTGTATAAACCCATGAGCTTCGCCTCGCGGGATTAGCATCCCACCTCGGGTATGTAAACTCTAGTCACACACACCCACACATGTATTAGTCTGTATTTTACACTCGCGCAAGATGTTGGGTGCTACATAAACCCAGAGAACAAAGCTCAAGGGGGTTTATACAAGCATCAGACACCGAAGGTGTGTAAAATTCTGAGTTTTACACACTTACCCCATAGTTTGTTTTATATAAATTCTGTGGAGGTATTTTTTTTTTTTTTGTCATAGCAATTATATAATTACAAATACATTTTTATGCAGCCGCGGTGGGGTTGAAAGGCACCGTTCGTGGTAGGTTGAAACATTTGTCCATTTACGTCTTTTTTTTTTTTTTTTTTTTTTTTTTTTTAGCAGTTTCCTCCAAAAGTGCTGTGAAAAGCATAAGCTTCAAAGTACATTATCATAGAACTGGATTAAGATGGTACAGAGCTTACACCACAAAACTTATGTGGAGAGATTGAAAAACCTTAATATGTACTCACTGGAGGGGAGGAAGGACATAATGGAAACACTAAAGTACCTTAAGGGCATTAACAGGGTGCAGGAGGGAGACATCTTTCAATATGGGAAGAGTACAAAAACGAAGTAGCATGATATGAAATTGGAAGGTGGCAGACTAAGAGGGAATGTGAGAGTTTTTCTTTACGGAGAAGGTGGTGGACACATGGAATTGACATCCACAAGAAGTGGTGGCTGTGAGCACTGTGGAAGGATTTAAGCATGCCTGGGACAGGCATATGGGAACCTTGGAGGTAGGGCAGAGGAAGCCACTGACCATATAGGGTTTATGGGCAGACTGGATAGGCCTAGCGGTCCTTATCTGCCGACAATGTCTATGTTTCTATGTAACTTACTCTGGAGTCAGTGCCCGACTGCAAGAGGTGGTGAAGTGTAATGGCCAGTGCACAGAAGACTGTAGCTGGCGCATTTGTGCAGCGAGGGAAAACCCAGCATGTGTTCACCATTGTAACCAGCTGGTTATAACGGCGAATTATAACCAGGTTTCACTATGGGGGGAAAAATGTTCCACAGTTATATAAAAATATGCACAGACATAGAACATTTTTTTTAAAAAGGAACTATTCATGTTCTTTCTCAAGTTAAAAATACATTCTAGGCAAATGTAGCATCAGCAAAGAGTGCAGGTTTGTCATCTGTAAATAATAGTGTACTCGATTTTGCATACAACTAAATCATTTCTGACATATCATAGCAGAGGACTAATCCATTTGTTTGTATGATCACAAAGCAGCTTACAGTCAAAAAATAGATGAGGTTGTTAGCCTTTAATATTCCCTCTCAAATACACTAGGCAGACCATTAATTATCTTCTGTGAGGATATCTCTTTCATCAGGCCACACCTATGGAAGTTACAGCCACCAGGTGCTACGACCACACGAAAACCTTTGCAAGCAGCCCACCAGGGGCATCCCATGATGACATCAGATGTCAGCTGCTACATAAATGTGGGCGGCCCCATCCCTCCTCAGTTCTTTTCTTGCTGTCAGCTATGCTTATTGGACTGCTGATGGAAACGCTGCTTTTCTGATTGGTCGCTCCAGGGCCTTTAGTTCTCTGGTGAGACTTGTTGTCCCTCTCTTGGAAGGGGAGGTTCCTGTACACCTTTCCTCCCTTCCCTCTAATTCAGAGAGTAAAACTCAAGCTCCAAATGGAAGGGGTAACTCTGATCCTCATTGTCCCCTATGGCCTCATCAGATCTGGTTCCAGCTACTGCAGCAGCTGGCAGTGGAACCACCAGTACCCCTGCCCTTATGCAAGGGCCTACTCTCACAGGAACAGGGAATCCTGGTCCAACCGGATCTCAGATCTCTTCATATTCATGCATGACTCCTGAAATCATAGCCATTGCAAGGTTTGGGGCTTCCCAAAAGATGGCTGATATTCTGGTGGCTTCCAGAAAGCCTTCCACTGGATCTGCTTATTCTGTGAAATGGAAGCAGTTTGCTCTGTGGGTCTCTTCTCATCACTTAATCCATTTACCTGTCCAGTTAAGCAGGTTCTCTAGAGTATCTGCTGTCATTATCCTTATCCATATAGGAGGCAGTATAGCGTTGTGGTTAAATACACTGAGCTGCAAACCTGGAGAGCTGGGTTTGAATCCCACAGTCCCCACTTGCATACTGTGTGACCTTGAGCAAGTCACTTCAATCAATCAATCAATCAAAATCTTTATTTAACCAGGCGGACACCGTTGAGCAAGCTCATTTTCAAGGTGGACCTGGGACAAACAGTAGGTAATACAATATAGGTGAGAACAACATACGATTTCAAGTATTGTGTACAACAAATGACAATTTAGGTGAGATCAAAATACAGTGTCAGTTATGTGTACAATAACTGGGCAAAGGCAGTAAAAATGCAAGTAAAATGGTACAAAAGATGGTAAAAAAAAAAAAAACAGATAAATAATTTGTGCATCGTATACAAAAATACAAAGTGCAGGACATGGGGGGGGGGGACAGTAGGTAGTGTGTGCTCAGTCAAAAAAATCCAGATAAACAGACAAATATAGGGGTTGAAAGTCACGGGTAAGAGGATATAAAGTAGATGTGGGGATGGGAGTGAAGGAGGAAGGAGTGGGTACGGCAAGAGTGGAGTCAACAACAGAAAGACTTAACTTTCTTGTGCTTCCAGGTTGCATCTGGAAGCATGCTTTGGCTTGGTGTACCTTTCCTGGTTAAACAATTTTCCCTTCCCTTATTGGCGTACCTCTCAACCTTTTGTCCCCCAAATGTGGAACATTGCCTGTCAAAATGTGGAACAAACAGACAAAATGTGGAACACTTAATCAAATCTTTACCCAAAAAGCTCAAAACACTGTTAAAATGTTGCATTTTTTTATTTTACCGGTTTTTACCAATTATTTTACCAGGTGAGACACACTAAGCTGAAAGCTTGTTTGCAGGTGCAACCTGGGAGCACGAGGAAGTTAAGTGACTTGCTCAGGGTCACACGGTATGCACCTAGGGGGCTGTGGGATTCAAACCCAGGTCTCCAGATTTGCAGCTCAGAGCCTTAACCCACTGCGCCATACTGCCTCCTGTAATTTATGTTCAGAAAGTCGGTTATTAATTCAATAATCTATTTTTTGCATCATTTACTATGGATTTTTGCTTTAAAATTTTGACTTTGAATGTGGAACAAGTCTTCATAACGTGGAACAGGGAGCTTTTGTGAAGTAAAATGAGGAACGTTCCTCGTAATGTGGTACAGTTGAGGGGTATGCTTATCGGATGCAGGCCTGCAGTATTCGTCAGTCACAGTGCACTTGGCTGCCATTTCAGCTTTCCATGTGCCTGTTGAGGTTTGTACGGTTGCCCCATTGGAGGTGGTCTATACGTTCTTGAGAGGCATTCTACATTTGAAACCTCCTATCCACAATCCAGTCCCGGCTTGGGACCTGAATTTTGTTTTGAAAAAGCTTACTACTTACTTTCTTACCCTAGGAGTCCTTTGGCATCAGTAACAATAGCAGTAAGCTGACCAGGTTGAACTGCCTTGGAGGTGGAGCCATGAATATTCATTAAAATGAAGTGGTCAATTGGAATCAAGCAGGAGGGTGTGCTGAGTGCAAAGAGCCCACAGGGCTTCAGAATTGTTTCTCCGACTGACTGAGAAACACTGCCTCTGAGGTGCTCTTTTTCACTCAGTCTTGAGAAACAAACATTTTGTGCCAAAATCTTTACTTTTGTGCTGAATTTGTGAGTATTTTACATTTTATTATTATTTTAAGGAGTTTTTAGCAGTTCCTTGCCAGTTCCCGGGAACCGCACTGTCCTCTTTTTTTTTCTGCGGTTCCTTTTAACTTTTCTGAGGTAAAAATAAACCTCCATTTTGGGTATTTCGACTGTTTTCAAGGTCCTTGTAATAGCGGTTCCCTTATTTTACCAGGAACTGCTAATTTTTTCTGGATTTCTACTGAGTTTTGTTGTTTTAAATCATGGTTCTTTACCACTAAGGAACTGACCACATTTACAGTTTTTTTTTTTTTTTTCCTTCTGGAATCCGATGTTTTTCAGCTTTCTGATACATTATATCAGAAAAGTCAAAGAGGACTAGACCCACAGGTTTTAAAAATTGTATTAAGTGTCGCAAAATACTAGTTAAAGCAGATGGCCACGACCTGTTTACAGTGCTTGGGTCCAGAACATTTTAAAGAGAGCGCCAAAAGATTAGAAGATATGGCCTCTAAAAGTGCTTCTCCTATTGGGGTACACTTTCCTGCCTAAGCCTAAAGACCAAGCCCCCTCAGAAAATAAGTCTGATAATAAAAATGGTGACATGCCAAAAAAGAGAAATTGTGAACAGATCACGAATCTGTTCCAGCAAAAAAAACTATGTAAAGAGAAGCATACCACTGCCCCTCACGTATCAAGGCAAGGGGAGACACCAGTGGCAAAAAAGGCATAAAGACAAAGAAAAGAATAATGCAGGCCAGTCACTCACTGAGGTCTCTGACCCCAATAAAGATTTTACCCCCTGTAGAAGAAATGGCAAAGGCATGACACCTATATCAAAACTTTACAGAGTACATTGGGGGGCTTCTTCTCTGCTCTCTCTACTCCTGTTAAACCCTAGAAGCTTTGTCCCAACCTTTGGGACATCCTGCTACTACGTTCAGGGGGATGATGAAGATGATGGGGACCAGCCTCTGGAGCCAGACGTTTCGCCTGACTCATGCTTTGGTACCTCCCCAGATGGCCAGGAGGACCTTTCCTCCCTCCTGACCTCCTTCTTGCAGCACATAGTGGACACCCTGGACCTCCCTGCTCAAAAATCTACTGAGGAGGAGGAGGATGATGTGGAGGATGAAGACTATAAAAATATGATGGATCTTCCTCTTACAAAAAGGATTGTGCCTCCTATATACAAATCCTTCAAGAAATCCACTATGAAACTCCTGCGGACCCCTGTGTCCTTTTCAGGAGTGGGCAAGAAAGTGGATAGAAAATATTCTCTGGCTAAAAATGAGGCTGATTTTCTTTATACTCATCCCAGCCATGAAGGGGTGGTTCAGGCTGCAGCCTGTGATAAGGCTAAGGTCCCTCTCACCTCTATGCTTCCTGAAAAGGAGTCACGAAAATTAGATGCTAGGGATAAAAAATCCTTTATACCACAGCCTCTTCACTTTTACACCTGTCCTTTTACTTGGCATACTCTAAGTACCAGAAGGCTCTTTGGAGTTCTGTCCAGGCCATTCTGTCACACAGATCTGACAAGCTGGTCCAGGACATTCCTGAAACTGTGAAATCTGATCTGGAAGCCATCAAATACAAGTTTCTAGGGACATGGATATGTTGTTCATCCACACTGTCTGGCAGGTTCCTTGCCACTTTAAATCTTGCCGGAAGGTCTTCAAGCTGGCTCCTCCCACCCACCTGGGTGGTAAAACTCTCTGCTGCGTCCCATGACGCCAGATCTTCCTTACCGCTTGGAAGCTCAGGTTCCCTACTTAGTGCTCTGCGTTTAGACTGGATCCAAACTCTTTGGTTCACCCAAAAATAATTTTAAAGTTTTCTAGACTTCAGTCTGCTTCTTCCTTTGTGGCTGCGATGGACAAATCGACTCCCGGTTTTCGGCGGTACCCATGTGGGCAGAAGATGTCCAGGACCAATCCGCACTCCACGTGCGTCTGCTGCCTCGGGCTTGACCACGATCCGCAGGCCTGCGAGTTGTGCAAGTCTTTTTTGGCAAATGTCCTCGAAGACCGTGCTGCCTGGCTCCAACTTGGGCGCCCCGAGAAACGTTATCCGCCGGTGAAGTTCAAGGAGGCCCTTTGGGCAGTTTCCGCGGTGGCTGGCTCGGCTGAGCAACTCTAGCAGATGATCGCCCTCGAGGAGGAGGCGGCCCAGGCCGCATTTTCATCATCCTCGGTCGCGGCATTTATATCGCTCTCCTTGGGATCCTCCTATACAGCTTCTTTCAAGGAGCTTTGCAAATCCCTCTCCACGAAAGGTGAGGGGCCATCGGGACACTCCTCTCGGTCCAAGAAGAGGGACTCGAAGGGTAAGTCCCACCGTCGACGTTCGTGGGAGCGGGAAAGGTCCTCTTCCCCAGATGGTTGACACTCTACTTCAGTCGAGGTTGCGGCTAAGGCCGCTAGCTTCGTGGTGTTCCCGTCAGGTCAGCCAGCCGAGACACCCGTCGACGCGGTTGAGATTTTTCTCGACCCGTCGGACAGGCTGTCGACTGGTGAAGCCAACAACCCTTCTTCACTGGTTCCCCCGGTGGAAACTGAGGACTTGCCTGCGCCTCCTGTGCCGGAGTCCCCGGTCAAGGCTCCCGAGCCAAGGGAAGAGCGGGTTTCCCCTGCTCCCTCCCAGACCCACCCTGGAAACACAGATGGTCTCCGGACCTCGTCTCGGTCCAGCCGATCCGCTGGCACCGGCAGTCTCTGTCTCGGCACGAGGAAGTGGCAGCGCCACTCCTCCTCCTCCTCGGAGGAGGCTTCGGTGCAAATTGCGTCGACGCTACGAGGACTTAATGTGGCAGCAGCTCCTTCTGACTGGGAACAAGCCGACGCTATCACCTTCCCCGGCTGTTAAGTGGCTGTCACCCGAAAGGCCGAAACAACCCCTCGCGGTGGTCAAGGTGCCCAAACCTGGGCCGGTTGTTCTGCCGAAACCAGCTGCCCCACTGATTGTGGTGGAACCTCCGCCTCCACAACTGAAATCGGGGGGCTCCGACCAAGGAATCTCGGTCGTGTCAGGGACTGCCCCAACGGTTGTCGGTCACCCTCACTCCCGACCGTTCTCGGCAGGTGGAGGGTGGCTCAGGCCCTAGGCAGCTCTTCGCAGACTCCTCTGAGTCCAACTCCTCCCTGTTCTCCAGGCCCCTTGACCTGGAGTCCTCCAGGGGGGCAGTCGATGGACGAGAGCCCATCATCATTCTTGGGTCCGTTTCGGCTCGTCTCGGAGTCCACTGGGATGCAGCTCGAGCCCGTATCCAAGCGGGCCAAGTATCCCCTCACGGAGATACTGGACCGAGGGGATTCTCCCAAGGAGGCCTTTCCGGTGGCTGAAGCCATTGTTGGCCCAGCCTTGGAGTTATGGCAGCGGCCGGCTTCTTGTCCTGCTCCTTCGGCCAGGATGGCCAGGAAGTATGCGGTCCCTACCGGGTCTCTGTCTGGTTTCCCGGAACACCCCTCTGCGGAAGGGTTGGTTACCGACCGCGTTTTCTGGCATTCCGGGAACGCTAGGGATGTGGACAAGCCCCCCGACAGAGTCCAAAAAGCTGGACTATGCTGGGCGCAAAGTATATGCTGCATCCTCCCTCGGCCTCCGTCAGGCCAGTTCGGCCGTACTGATGGCGCACTTCTCCCACGCCCTTATGGGCTCCCTGGATGAGGTGATCCCTCATCTCCCGGCTGATCTGCAGACTACGGTCAAGCAGGTGCGGGATCAGGGAAGGGCAGTGGCGAAACAGCAGCTACAAACGGCTCTCGATATTGGAGACTCCTGTGCCCGGTCAGTAGCGGCCGCAGTGGCCATGCGCCGCAGAGCTTGGCTGTGGCTCTCCACCTTTACGGCAGATACCCAGCACAAGTTGGCAGACTTCCCCTTCCTGGGTACTGACTTGCTCGGGGTGGAAGGCCACCTCCAGAGAATTAAAGTCCAATGCCACCTTGGACTCTGTCACGTCTGCCCAGAAGGACAAAGGCCACCGACAGCAGCATAAGTCCTTTCGCCCTTCTGCCCCTGCGGCACGTCCGGCCCAGCAACACCAGCATCAGAGCCAGCAGGCTTGCACTTGGCACCCCAAAGCCAAGCCTGCAGCTTCCTCCAGCAGGAAGCCGGGAGGAAAAGGCCCAGGAGGTCCCTCGGCCGGTCCTTCCAAGCCTGCCCAGTGATGGGTTGAGGGGTGTCGCCCCCAGCTGCACCACTTTCTTTCCGCCTGGTCCGCTATCACCACGGACCGTTGGGTGTTGGAGGTGGTAGGAAAGGGTCTGCCTCTGGAGTTCGAGCAGGCCCCGCCCTTCCGAGCCGTCGCCTTATGGGGTCCGCAGCCTCTGTCGGCCCGTCGAGCCAACATTGCCCTGCTCCTCCAAAAGGAGGTGATCAGGAAGGTGGCGGATCCTCCATCAGACCAAGGGTTTGTGTCCAGGTACTTCCTGGTCCTGAAACGGACAGGGGGGCTGGCGCCCCATTCTAGACCTGCACGACCTGAACAGGTTCCTAAGGTCTCGAATCTTCAGGATGGTCACTCTGGCTCAGATCATTCCATCCTTGGAACGAGGCATGTGGTTCTGTTCTCTGGACCTCCAGGACGTGTTCTTTCACGTCCTAATCCGTCCGTTCCACCAGCGATTCCTCCACTTCAGAGCAGAGGGGTCCCTCTACGAGTTCCGGATCATGCCCTTCGGCCTTTCTCTAGCTCCCAGGGTCTTCACCAAATGCATGGCAGTGGTGACAGCATTCCTGCGGCGCCGAAGGGTCCGGGTGTACCCCTACCTGGATGACTGGCTGATTGCGGCCTCCTCCAGACCGGAGGTGGAGCGGTCCAGGGATCTGGCCCTCCAGGTTTGCTCTCAAGTTGGCCTCCTCATCAATGAGGCCAAGTCGAGACTTCGTGCCAGCGGGTGATCCAATTCATCGGGGCAGAGCTCGACTCTCTGCGAGCCAGAGCACGGCTCCCGGCGGACAGGGCCGAGGTTCTTTCCTCCTTTGCCCAGTCATTTCAGATTGGGCAATTGCGTCCTGCCCGGGACTTCCTGCGCCTCCTGGGCCTCATGGCGGCCTGCACCAGCGTGGTCCATTGGGCCCGTTGGCACATGTGTCCCCTACATTGGGGACTGGCCAGCCAATGGTCACAGCGCTTTGGTCCTTGGATCAGTCTGTGACAGTGACCCCGGGAGATGTGGAATGCTCTCCAGTGGTGGATCGTTTCAGCTCATCTGCAGGAGGGCATCCCGTTTGTCCGCCCCGAGCCGACGGTCTCCCTATCGACCAGCGCGCCTCTGATGGGTTGGGGTGCCTATCTGGGGGAGCACAGAGCGCATGGCCTCTGGTCCCTTCGGGAGTCCTGATGCCACATCAACCTGCTGGAGCTTCGAGCAGTTCATCTAGCCCTGACTGCCTTTGCTCCGTTCGTACGGGGTCAAGTGGTCCAGGTCCAGACGGACAATACCACGAACATGTACTACCTAAACCGCCATGCCTCTGTGCAGGGAAGCTCTCTGCACTTGGTCCCTCGTGCGCAGCCTGGAGGCAGATCTCCTTGCCATCCATGTGGCAGGTGCCTCCAATATTCTGGCCGATGCCCTAAGCCGGATAGGAGCTGCGTCCCACGAGTGGTCTCTCCTGCCGGAGGTAGTACAAGATCTGTTCTCCCACCGGGGCATGCCTCAGGTGGACCTGTTTGCCTCCAGGGAGAATGCGAAGCTGAGGCTGTTCCATGCTCGGCCCCCTCAGCAGGGCTTGCTGCAGGGGGATGCCTTCTCGAGGTCATGGACCCCAGGCCTCTTCTACGCCTTTCCCCCATTTCCCTTGATCCACAAGGTGCTTCTCAAGGCGAGGAGGGCAAGGCGCAGATGATCCAGGTAGCACCAGACTGGCCCCGCCAGTTCTGGTATCCAGATCTCCTTAGCCGTGGCTCCAGGCTCCCGAGGCGGCTCCCAGTCCGCCCGGACCTGATCTCAGTCAGTCAGGGGAAGGTATTCCATCCGGACCTTCAATCCCTGCACCTGACGGCCTGGTTTCTGAGTGGCTAGAGTTCCGGGCCTTGGGTCTTTCCGACGAGGTCTTCAACGTTGTTGAGGCTTCCCGAAGGAGTCGAACAGGAAATGCTATGCCTTCAAATGGAAGAGTCTCCATTTGGTGTCAGGGCAAGGGCAAGTTGGACCCTTCCTCCTGTTCCTTGGCAAGCATTTTGGACTACCTGTGGTGCCTTTCTCAGTTAGGGCTTCGGTCAACAACCCTTAAGGTGTACCTGGCAGCCATCTCTGCTTACCGGGCACAGGCCAGGAAGCAGTCGGTGGCGCAGGAGAAGGTGGTCGGGCGCTTTTTCAAAGACTTTGATCACATATCCCCTCCGGTGCGAGAACCTCCACCTCCGTGGGATCTACTGCTGGTATTGGCTAAGCTCATGGGCAAGCCATTCGAACCGATGCACAGGTGTGACATCTCTCGCCTGTCGTGGAAGACTGCCTTCTTGGTGGCTATCACGTCAGCCAGAAGGATGGGAGAGCTCCAGGCGTTTTCCATCTAGTCTCCTTATCTGGTCTTCCACAGGGACAAGGTTGTCCTACGCCCCCAACCGAAATTCCTTCCGAAGGTGGTGTCTGAGTTTCACCTTAACCAGGTGTTGACTCTGCCAGTGTTCTACCCCAGTCACACCTCGGAGGCCGAATATAGGCTCCATTCTCTGGACCCTAGAAGAGCGCTCTCTTATTATAAGGAGCGGACGGCTGAAGTTCGGGGAGAGGTTTGCCAGCTGTTTGTCACCTGCGCTGAAGCCGCACCTGGCAGACCTGCAGCCAAGCGGACGATAGGCAGGTGGGTCACCTCCTGCATAGATCTCTGCTATAGGTTGGCAGGCATGGAGCCTCCCAGAGGGAAAAGAGCTCATTCTACCCACCATACCACTGCATCAGTGGCTGCTTCTAGGGACGTCCCTATCTAGGAAATCTGCAGGGCTGCTACCTGGAAGTCGGCACACAGCTTCATTACCCATTACCACATCGACCTTGAGTCACGCCGGGTTGCTGGTTTTGGGACCTTGGTTCTCCCAGTCATTATTCCCCAAGTAGGGGGTGTGCACCTTGCCTCCCTCCTCCCGGAGAACTGCTAAGAGTCTGCCAGACAGTGTGAATGAACATATCCATGTCCCTAGAAATACAGGTTACTCACCTGTAACAGGAGTTCTAGGAATGGTATATGTTGTTCATCCATACGACCCACCCCGGCCTCCCCGGCTTCGACGACAACCTGGCTTCCAGCGGGCTAGATCTGGCATCATGGGGCGGAGTCTAGAGTTTTACCACCCGAGTGGGTGGGAGGAGCCAGCTTGAAGACTTTCCGGCAAAATTTAAAGCAGCAAGGAACCTGCCACAGTGTGGATGAACAACATATACCATTCCTAGAACTCCTGTTACAGGTGAGTAACCTGTATTTCATACGTCTGCAGACACTAATGACACAGCAGCAAGGGTCACTGCTCAAGCTATCTCTCTCGGGCATTTTGCCTAAATACGAACAACTAATTTATCACAGAACACCCAGTCCAAAGCTATGGACTTCCCTTGTGAAAATAATTCCCTTTTCGGGGACAAAACTGAAGCGTACATGAAAAAGATGGAGGAGTACAAGTCCACCTATGAAAGTAATGTAGCCAAACAGAAAGCCCTGTACATCCCAGAAGACTCATCTTAGGGGTAATAGAGGCTAGCCTAGGGCATTCTATCCTATGCCCATGCCTTTGGATTTCTCTCAAATGAGAGGGTTTTTCAGGGGGAGGAGGTAGGAGGGCTCAGAGGAAAGCTGCCACCACTCTTGCCTTTGCCACACAGTCCAAGTCCTGACTTCTGCAATCAGATCGCCTCCCCTCCTCCAGTAGGGGGCAGGCTCTCCCACTACCTCCAAGCTTGGACTCAAATCACCACAGACAAGTGGGTCTTGGAAGTAGTGGAAAAAGGTCTACCTCTACAGTTCAAACAGTTTCTTGCTTTTGGGGTCTGGCTCTATCAAAACCCCTATCCTCAACAGAAAGATACCTGTTGGAGTACGAGGTAAAGCTTGTATTGTCAGCCAAAGTGGTGGAGAGAGATCTTAGAGCGGGTTCCTTCAGTAGGTCATTACATATAGGACTGGTGCCACCTGGCATCAGGCTGCACGGCAGACTTTTCTAGCAGTCCCTGACAGGGGAGCGCCCACCAGACGTCACGTGACTGTCAGCGTGACTGTATATAGTGGTCGGTCCTCACCCCACCCTCCAGTTCTTTCCCGCTGTCGCCTCATGTCAGTCGCATTGCAGACTTCCATTAGTGATCGTCGTGTGAGTTCTTGCATCAGATTTTTTCCTTCGCCCAAATCTTTCTTGTTTTCAAATGTACTACTTGATGTCTTCGCCCAAGAAGTGCTCGTCCTTTGGCACACAGGTCCCACATAGGACGGTCACCTTAAGTGTTTCATTTGTTTGGGCCCAGACCACCCTGTTTCCACCTGCTCAGAGTGCCAAACCTTCAACCAGGCCACGAAAAAGCAGAGATGGCAGGCTTTGGAGGCCCACCTCTTAAAGGTCCACTTAGCATCTCTCGAAAAGCAAATGGACTGAAGAGAGAGTCCTCTTCGGAAGAGTCTTCTCCTTCAAAGAAGCACCACAAGGAGAAATCGCGGGAGCTGGAGGACCCGACGGATGAGACGTCGTGGCCTTTGACGAGCAAGGCCAAGCCACCGCCAAAGAAGCCTTCGGATGGTAAGTCTGGCAAAACTGTTGCGGGTCAGTCGATCGTCAGCCCGTCCGACCGCACTGCCACGGCTCCTCCGGGGCCGCATGGCCACCTGTAAGTTGGCACCCCAGCCTTCGGGGACCCACCCGGCACCAGTCGATAAGTCGGCCGGGGCTCCTCCCCCGCCCGCCCAGCTCCGCCTGATAAGATGACCGTCGTTGATGGCCACTCAGGTGCTGTTCTCCCATCTTGACCTAATGGCGCCTCACCCGACATCCGTCAGAGCCAGGGGGAGAAGGCACCTCTTCCCCTTCAACCTTTGCCTTTATCCTCCCCTTCTCCGGCAGGTACCTCAGGTGAACAGAACGCGGAACCCTTCGACGTCGAGCCCTCGAGGACTGTCCCACGCTCTCCTGACGTGGTCACAGAGAAAGAGGCTCCTCCTCGGCCATCAGGCCTTCTAGAGGAAGCCCACCCTTCTGGTTGGATTCCTTTGGAGCTGACGATCACTCCGACTCCAGTCCCACCGTCTGATCCGGCGAATCCTCCTCAGATGCTGGACATCCAGACTACTGTTCCACGGCCAGGACCCAGCAGTTGGCTCCAGCGCCAGACCAGGTCCTGCCGTCGGGCCCCCTTTGTCCGGCTCCGACACCAGCCCTTCCGAGGCCAGATCAGGTGGTGCCGGTCCCGACGTCAGTCCCCCTGACATTGGCTATCCTGATGCCGGATCCCCTGCCTATATATACTACAGCGAGTCTGACGTGGGTATCCCCGCCATCAGATCTAATGACTGGGATTTACACAAGACCCCAGACTATCCCACATTACCATTTTGGGTATCCTGGGGACCATTTCCCGGCTGGCCCTCCTCCGGATTGGAGTGCTTTTGGGCAGTACTACCCTGGTTACAACCCCTACCATCACTACCAGGGGTACCAGGTTTACCATTATCCACTCCCTGCCCCAACCTCCTCCTCCGGCTATGCCGGATTTCAACACACTCATTCAGTCTTGGTGGCAGGGGGCACGTTCGGAGCTGGTTTCAGACTTGGAGACTAGACTCCCTCTTCCACGGTCTCGGAGGTCTGCGTCCCCGATAAGTTCTTCTCCATCCACTGTGCATGTCTCAGGGGCAGCTTTTCAGGACGTTACTCTTCCAGGCATCCGTCACATTCCTGTTGAGGGGGATGATGAAAATGAGGATGATGGGGCCGATGAGTTGGCGGAGGACGCCATAAAGGAACACGAGGGTCTGTCAGGCAAGGTCCCCCCCCTCCCCGGGGCCCCTGCCCTTTTGGATCTTCTGAGGTCCATGTAGGATTTCTTCAACTGGGAGTCGGAGGAACAAGACCCTGTGTGACAGAGACTAGCTGAGCACCTCGACCTTGAGTCTCTGTCTCCGGTACCCATTTTTCCCATTGATTGGACCTCATCAGGACATCACCTCTACAATCTGACAGATGCCTCGTTCCCTTCCAGCTGTCCCCAAGAGGGCGAACAGGACTTGCTGGGTGCCGAAGGATGCTCTGTTCTTAAAGACTCATCCTGAGGCTGACTCTCATCTCCGTGGCTCATGACCGCTCCACTACACCCAAGCTCATGAGCACCTCTCCTCCGGACAAAGTTAAGATGGACCAGTTTGGTAAAAAGGTTTATGTTTCGGCCACATGCGCTCTTCGATCCGTTAACTATGTGGACCACATGGAGTCCCACCAAAAGGCTACCTTGACCAGGTTGAAAGCTCGAGTCCAGTCTATGGAGCCCTCGAGCTTGAAAGAGGAGCTTGCCAAGGACCTTCATGCCTCTCGCTTTTCTTGTAGGCACGCCTTGCGAGCTACATATGACTCTGTCGACTCTGTAGCTCGCACCTCGGCAACTGCCATTGCCCTAAGACGGCTTTCCTGGCTCCGCCTCTCTGGCCTTGCTAACGAGATAGTTGGCGATTCAGGATGCCCCCTTCTAGGACTCAGTACTTTTTGGTGGGGACACCAAAGATATCATCACTGATCTCCAGGACAGAGGCCTTGCCCTCAGATCAGTGAGGTCCATGTACCGATAGGGCACTCAACAACAGCAGCCCTTTTGGAAAAGGACCTGGAGACGGAGGGCGCAGGGCCCGGCTCGGTGCCAGGGCAAGCGCAAGTCCACAGGTTCTGCCACTCCTCCAGCCTCCAAGAACCAGAGACGAGCAGGGGGTCCCCCCCCCCCCAAACGTCCTGCCACTTCCTGACTCACTATCCCCACTACCTCCTCTGTCTCCCGACGAGGAGCAGGTGTGGGGGTGTTTGACCGCCATGCGCAGGAATGGAAGGCAGTAACCTCCGACGCATGCGTCCTGCAACTAGTGTCAGTTGGCCACACCATAGAGTTTCTGGAACTTCCTCTAGAATCGACGCCAAAAAGGTCTTCCTACTCCAAGGACCAGGCTCTTCTCGTCTGAGAAGAAACATAGACTTTGATGGCAGATAAGGACCACTTGGCCCACCCAGTCTGCCCATTTCCCTACCTATTGGATAAGCTGCAGATTCTAGTTAACCAACAGCCTACTTCCTGCAACCCCCCCCCCACTATAATTGCCTTATATCTGTCCCATGCATGGTTGAATTCTTGCACTGTTTTAGACACCACAACCTCTCCAGGAAGGCAGTTCCATGCGTCCACCACTCTCTCCGTGGGGAAAAAAAATGTCCTCACATTACCCCTGAGCCATCCCCTCCTTGTTCTTACACATCTTTTTCTGAAAGATGCTACCCTCCTGCACTTTGTTGATTCCCTTGAGGTACTTGAAAGTTTCTATCATGTCCTCCCTGTCCCTCCTTTCATCAAGGGTATACATATTAAGCTCTCTGTCTCTCTCTTCATATGGTTTCTGATGTAGACCTTGCACCATTTTAGTTGCCCTCCTCTGGACTGCTTCCATCCTGTCTATGTCCTTGCGTAGATGAGGTCTCCAAAACTGCACGTAGTACTCCAGATGGGGTCTCACCAACTGTCTGTACAGAGGGATAACCACTTCCCTTTTTCTACTTGTGATGCCTCTCCCTATGCATCCCAGCATCCCCCGGCCCTCCTTACCGACTTCTCACATTGCTTGTCCACCTTTAGGTCATCTGATATGACTACCCCCGGTCCCTTTCCATTATTGTTGTTAGTATCTCCCCTGCTATTGTGTGCTCTTCTCCTGGATTTTTATTTCCCAGTTGCATTACTTTGCACTTCTTTACATTGAATCTAAGTTGTCATATGTCTGACCATTCCTCCAGCCTTGTCAAGCCCCTTCTCATCCTTTCTACCCCCACCTTGTGTATCAACTCTGTTACAGATCTTTGCGTCATCTGCAAAGAGGTATGCCTTTCCTTTCAGACCCTCTGCAATGTCACCTATAAAGATGTTAGAGGACTGGACCCAGTTCTGAGCCCTGAGGTACTCCACTAGTAACCCCCCTTTCTTCGGAATGTGTTCCATTCACTTTTACCTTCTGTGTCCTGTTGTGCAGTCAGTTTGCTACCCAGGCTACCACCCTGGGACCCACTCCCAGGCTGGCTAACTTGATCATTAATCTTTTGTGTGGGACTGTGTCAAATGCCTTGCTAAAGTCTAGGTAGGCCATATCCACAGCCCCTCCCTGGTCTGTCACTTTGGTCACCAAGTCAAAGAAATAGATTAGATTCGTCTGACATGACCTTCCTGCTGTGAATCCATGCTGCTTTGGGTCCTGTGCCCCGCTGGCCTCTAGGTATTCAGCAGTTCTTTCTTTCCGAAGTGATTCCATCATTTTCCCCACCACTGAGGTCAAACTAACAGGTCTTTAGTTTCCTGCTTCTGCCTTGCTCCCACTTTTGTGAAGGGGAATCAAATCTGCCCTCCTCCAGTCCTCAGGTACCACCCCATCCTCCCATGATTTGTTAAAAAGTGTGGTCAGTGGTGTCACTAGGTCCTCCCTTAGTTCTTTTAGGATTCTAGGGTGAATCCAGTCAGGCCCCATTGCTTTGTCCACCTTGAGTTTTAGGAGTTCTTTCAGGACTCTTTCTTCTATAAATGGACTGGCGTCAACCTCACTACCCAGAGTGTTTCTATTATTCGGTTGAGGCAACTCCTCTTTCTTTTGTGAATACTGAGCAAAAGTATTCATTCAGTATCTCTGCCTTTTCACTGTCTTCCCTCTGCCCACTTCCCCTCTCCTTTATTAATCTTCACTATCCCTCCCTTAACCTTTCTATGCTCCCTAATGTACCTATAAAAGGTTTTATCCCCTTCTTAACTGAGTTGGCTGTTTCTTCCTTGGTTTGGGCCTTTGCTTTTCTGATTGCCTTCCCCACTTCTTTCTGCTTTAATTGATGCAGTTCCCTGTCATGCTTCTTCTGTGATTCCTTATACTTTTTGAACGCAGCCTTTTTCTCCTTAACCTTCCCTGACACCTCTTTTGAGAACCATAGTGGTTTTTCATTCCACTTTGTTTACTTTGTTTCACACAAAAGCTTGTTGCCTCCATGATGGCAGTTTTGATTTTTCTCCATTGTTCTTCCACCCCTCCTTTCTGGCCATTTGCTAATGCATTCCTCGGGTATTCACCCATTATGCCAGAGTCAACCCTTCTAAAGTCCAATATCCTTGTCTTTGTATGGCTTGTCTCCATGGTTGTGTTTATTGTGAAGCACACTGTGCAGTGGTCACTTGTTCCCAGATGTCTACTGACTTCTAAATTTGAGATCCCTCTCCATTTGAGAGTACCAGGTCTAATATTGCTCCCTCCCGAGTGGGTTCCACCACTAGCTGTCTAAGGCATGCCCCCTGTAGGGCATCGAGAATGACCCTGCTCTTGGATGTGGCTGCAGTCCATGTTGTCCAGTTAACATCTGGCATATTCAGGTTCCCCATCAACAATATCTTCCCTTTTTCAGCCATTTTGAGAATGTCCTCTATCATTTTCTTGTCCATTTCCTCCCCTTGAGACAGGAGTCTGTATACAACCCCTGTGCGGATTGTGATGCCATTCCCCGTCTCCAAGGTGACCCAGAGTGCCTCTTGTCTTTCCCCTTTACATAAGGGAAGGGATCACAGTTACAGAACTAAAAAGTAGAGAGCTATTCCACCTCCTCTTTTTACCCTCCCTGTCCCTTCTGTAGATTGTGTACCCTGGTATGTTGACATCCCAGTCATGGTTCTCCGTGTACCATGTTTCTGTGACTGCCACAATATCCAAGTGTTCCACTTCCATCAGGGCTACTTGCTCATGAAGCTTGTTTCCCAGACTATGGGCATTGGTACTCAGTGCCCTCCATTTAATGTTGGCTTTATCCTTTTTTTACCCCATCCCTGCTCTTATTGCCGTTGTCTATTTTTCTATTTACCCCAGTCCTGCCTTCTGTCAAGCTCTGTACCTCAGTGTTTACCCTACTACCTGCCGTGTTTTTTTGGGGGGAGGCTTGAACTTTCCTGCTTCCTATCAGCACCTCTCCCCTTGGCTAGTTTATAAGCTTGCCAAGGAGGCATTTAAACCTGTCACCTAGGAGCTTGTTTCCCTTCTTGGACAGATGCAGACCATCATGCCAGTGTAAACCTTCATCTCTCCAGGTGGGCCCCCCAGTCCCCAATGAAGCAAAAGCCCTGTGCATCAGTTTTGCAACCATTCATTAAACTGCATGGTGTGCAGTACCCTAGCTTCACCCCTGCCATAGACTGGCAGCACCTCTGAGAAGGTTACTGTGCTTGCTACCTGTCTGAGGCCCCTCCCCAACTCCACAAATTCATCCTGCACTGCACTGATCTCGTGCCTAGCTAGGTCATTTGTCCCAAGGTGGACAATGATGTCTAGTTCCCTCTCCTGTGATGCTGCTTCTGCAATCCTGAGGATTTGCTTCCTGTCCCTCCAAGCCATGGCACCAGGCAGGCACCTTACTTCCCTTTCCTCTCCTCTCCCTTCCCCAGGTCTACACCCCTAACAATTGAGTCCCCTATCAGAAGCTATTTCCTTCCCCTGTGGTGTCCTTTGCCACCCTTTTGTGGGTCTCCCTTGTGGATGTCCCCAGCAATCTTCTTGGCCTCCACTAAGGGTGTCATCATAGAGGAAACTTGATTTGCCAGACTGACATATGATTTGTGTAGAAGTACAACTATGGGGCTATGCCTCTGTTCCACCACCTTCACCCTCCCAGAACCCACTGTGGTCCAACTGCTCTTCACACTTGGCAACCTCTGAGGCGGTGGTTGTGGAACTGGTGCTCTTTGGGTGGGGGAGGCCTCCTTAGTCCTTGTTAGTTCATCCTGGAGGTGGGCAGCCTCCTCCCTCAGAGCTGAAAGTTGCCTGCAAATAGGGCAGCTACGCAGGTTCCAGAATGTCTCCCGGAAAACTGCTGCCCCACAGCCAGTGCATTGCATCACTCCCCACATGTCCCTCTCCCTTATAATATATAAAATATCCTTTTTTTTTTTTTTTTGGTGTGTACTTACCCTTTATGCACTGTGCTGGGTTATTAAGAATGACTGTTCTGCCCCAAGACCTGTTGAGGAAGTGATGTCAGAACCTTGGCTATAAAGAAAATGCCACAACCCCTGGTGACTGTTAGAAACAATCAAATACACCACTGCTCCACCACCCTGGTGAGTACTGCCCTTTATAGTAATTCAACCAACACCACAATTTACTAGACTACTGCTCCTACACAAACCACTCTGAGTCCAGAGATTAAAATGAACTCTCTCCTCAGCCAGCAGGACACTTCTAAAATGTTGCACAAATATCCTTCCAAATCCTAGGTCTCAAGCACAGGAATCGAGCAACTTCAGTTGTATTTCACCCCCTCTGGTTATAAAATTACTACACTTTAATGGAGTCCTGCAATTCTCTTCTTAATGCCAGTAAGAAAAAATGAAACTTTCTGTAGAAAGCATAGCTTACCTTCCTAACAAGTCCCCAACAATATTATGTCTTACCAGGCTCCCAGTTCTCCAGATGCGTTGTGGTTTGTTCTCTGCGGTATAGCAAGTTTCTCAGCCTCAAACAGAAGCAGGCAAGTTCACAGAATCTTGCTCAAGGAAGCAACAGAGCGTGTTCCCCTCTGACACAGGAGCAGGGAGTTTTACTCCCATTTTTTTCTGGTTCCAAAAAGGATGGGAGACTTCAGGCCCATTCTCGACTTAAGCAACCTCAACCAGTTTGTCATGTACAAAAGGTTTCGTATGTTGACGCTTCAGAGCCTCATCCCTCTCCTTCTGGAGAATTGTTGGTTGTGCACGCTGGACATGCTGGATGTTTACCTGCACATCCCGATCTTTCCCAGCCACTGCTGTTTCCTGCAGTTCAAATTCCAAGGGGAACACTTCCAATTTTGGGCGCTCCCCTTTGGTCTGTCCTCTACACCCAGGGTGTTTACCAAGTGCCTGGCAGTGGTGGCGGCTTTCCTACGCTGCCGGGGTTTGCGGGTTTCCCTTACCTGGATGACTGGCTGATTTCGGCCCCATCCAGGGACTCTTCACTGGAGTTTTTTTCACCTTGGACCTCTTTGGCAGACTAGGGATTACTGTCAGTATTCCCAAGTCATCCATGATCCCATCCCAGAGACTACAGTTCATTGGGGCAGTTTTGGATATAGTCCAATGCAGAGTCTTCCTCCCTTCAGACAGGGTGGAGACCCTGATCTGTCAGGCTGCCTGAGTGGCTTCATCCAGGACCATCCCGGCTTAGGAGATCCTCCGCAGTCTCGGCCTGATGGCGGCCTCCATCACTACCGTTCCCCTGGCGAGACTCCACATGAGTTGCTCAGTGGTCCTTGCTGGTTCAGTGGGACCAACTCCTGGATGACCTGGACCATCTGTTCCTGGTCTCCTCAGCACTTCAGAAAGAAATTGCTTTGGTGGATGGACCCCTGCAACCTTTCTTTGGGTCTTCCTTTTCGGAACCCTGCTCCCATGGCATCCCTAAATACAGATGCGTCGAACATGGGATGGGAAGCACATCTAGGGGAGCAACAAGCTCAAGGACAGTGGTCCAGCTTGGAAGAATCCTTACACATCAGTGTTCTGGAGATGAGGGCGGTTTTGTTTGCCTTACAGGCCTTCCAGACCCTCCTTCCCAGGGGATCACTGCTGGTCCAAATGGAAAACATGTCGGTAGTCTGGTACCTCAGCAAACTAGGAGGAACCGGATCGTACTTCATGTGCAGGGAGGCGATGCGGGTGTGGAACTGGGCAGTCCAGCACAATCTGGCCCTTGCGGCCGTGCATGTTTCAGGTGTTCTCAGTGTCCTGGCGGACAGTCTCAGCAGGTCTCGGACCCTAGCTCACGAGTGGGAACTGCTTCAGGAAGTGTCAGGGTCACTCCTCCTATAATGGGGGTGACCGGAAATCGACCTGTTTGCCTCCAAATTCAATGCAAAACTTACCAGTTTTTGCTCGCTTGTTCAGGGCATGGTGCTTTCTGGCACAACGCACTGTCTCCTGAACATGGAAATTTTTGTACGCCTTCCCTCCGTTTCCCATCCTCCAGAGGGTCCTTCTTAAGCTTCAGGCAGAGAAGGCGAGGATGATCCTCGTCGTTCCTCTCTGGCTGAGACAAATCTGGTTTCTGCTGTTACAACAGTTATCCAGGGAAACACTGGTTCCGCTTCCAATGACCCACGACCTCTTGACCCAGGATCAAGGTCGCCTAGTACATCCGGGGCTCAGGACTCTGCACTTCACGGCCTGGTTCCTGTGCATCTGGAGTTCCAGTCAACTCTTGGTTGCTGTGTCTTCAAATGGAAAATATTTTCCATTCGGTGTCGGGCAAGGAGCTGGATCCCCTTGTCTGCCCAGTGGCTAGCATCCTGGACTACCTCTGGTCCCTTTACCAGCAGGGACTGCGATCGACACTTATGCTGCACCTGGCAGCGATGTCTGCTTACTGGGTGCAGGCTGGTATGCCAGTGGTGGCCCAGGTGGTTAGGGGTTTTTCAAGGGCCTCTATTTTCCCCTCCAGTCTGTGAACCACCTCCACTGTGGGACTTACTGCTGGTCCTGGCTATACTCATGGGCAAGCCTTTTGAGCCAATGCACGGGTGTGAGTTGTCATATCTGTCGTGGAAGACAGCCTTCCTAGTGGAAATTATGTCTGCCAGAAGGATTGGGGAGCTTCACGTGCTCTTGGTGGACTCTTTCTATATGGTCTTCAACAGGAACAGTCATCCTTCGCTCTAACCTCCTCCCAAAGGTGGTATCAGAGATCCTACATGGAAAAATTTCTAGCTAGCAGTCCCTGGCGAGGGGACCGCCTCCACATCAGGTGACCGGCGTCGGGAGACGTCTGTATAAAGGGACAGTCCCTCACGCCCACCTTCCAGTTCTTTCCCGCCGTTAGCTTATGCCTCAGCGGCTTGTTTCAAGAATGTGTCAGCGGCAGACATCTGTGCTGCCGCCACTTGGACTTCCTTCCATACCTTTAGAAAACATTACAGTTTGGATATTGCCTCTCACCGTAGAGCAGGCTTCAGTTGGCTGTCCTGCAAGGCCTCCTTTCTTAAGGCCTTCACAGCTAAAGGATCTACTCTGAGTAGCTTTCCTCCTCCCGTGTGCTTCTTTTTGTTCCAGACTGCTTGGGACTCAGTCTTATATGTAATTACCTACTGCAAGAGCCCTCTCAAAGTAAGATAGTACAGTTACAAAAGAACTTACTGTAACAGTAGATCTTCGAGAGAGGCTTTTGCTGTAGGTAAGCCGCCTGCTGGTGTCAGTCCCTATATGTAATTACCTACTGCAAGAGCCTCTCTCGAAGATAAGTTCTTACGTAACTGTACTTTTCACTTTAACCAGGCGATTAACTTGTTGGTATATTTTACCAGCCCATCTTCTGAGGTCTACCGCAGGCTCCATGCCCTGGACCTGCAGAGAGTGCTGTGTAACTATGTGGAACATGTGGCTGGAGTTTGGGGACAGGCTTGCCAGCTGTTTGTCACCTACACTAAAGCTGCTACAGAACGGCAGGCAAAGCAGATGATTGGATGGTGGATCACATCTTGCATCATCCTCTGCTACAGGTTAGCTAGTTGGGAGCCTCCTATAGGGCTTAAGGCTCATTCCACCAATATACCGCTGCCTTGGTGGCTGCTTCCGGGGATGTCCCCATACAGGAGATCTGTAGGGCTGCTACATGGAAATCGGCACACACCTTCATTTCCTGTTACCACATTGACCTTGAGTCATGCCGGGATGTGAATTTTGGGACCTCTGTTCTCCAGGCTCCGTTTACAAAGAGGGGTGCACATCTTGCCCCTTTCTCCCTGAGAACTGCTAGGAATCTGCCAGTATGTGGACAAGTGAACCATATCTACGTCCCTAGAATAGGTTACTCATCTGTAACCGTAGTTCTAGGAGTGGTACATGGTTCACATCCACTAACTCACCTGGCCCCCGGCAAGTTGCACCTGATCCTGCTTCCAGCATGCAAGATCTAATGTGGTGGGGCAGAGTTGCATAGAAACAGACTTTGACAGCAGATAAGGACTGCTTGGCCCACCCAGCCTGCTCATTTCCCTACCTATTGGATAAGCTGCAGATCCTAGTTAACCAACAGCCTACTTCTTCCTAACCCCCTCCAGAATTGCCTTATGTCTGTCCCATGCATTCTTTAATTCTCCCATTGTTTTTGACCCCACGACCTCCTCAGGAAGGCTGTTCCTTGTGTCCACCACCCTCTCCTTCAAAAAATACTTCCTCACGTTGCCCCTAAGCCACCCCCCCCACCCCCAATCTTCAAATTGTGCCAGTTTGTTCTTGTACATCTCTTTTCTGAAAGATGCTGCTCTCTTGGACTTTTGATTCCTTGAGGTACTTGAAAAATTTCTGTCATGTCTCCCCCCTTTTCCTCGGGGGGTAGCCATATAAAGCTCTTGTAGTCTCTCTTAGGTATAGCTTCTGGTGCAGACCCTGCACCATTTTAGTTGCCCTGGTCTGGATTACCTCCATCCTGTCTGTCCTTGCGGAGATGGGGTCTCCAGAACTGCACGCAGTACTCCAGATGGGGTCTGGCCAACTGTCTGTACAGAGGGATAACCACTGCCTGTTTTCTACTGGTGATGACTCTCCCTATACATCTCACATTGCTTGCTTACCTTCAGGTCATCTGATATGACTACCCCCAGGTCCCTTTCCATTTTTGTTATTGTTAGTAACCCCCCTCCCCCTAATAGTGTACTCTTCCCCTAGGTTTTTGTTTCCCAGGTGCATTACTTTGCAGTTCTTTGCATTGAATTTAAGCTGCCATACTTTTGGCCATTCCTCCAACCTTGCCAAGTCCCTTCTCATCCTGTCCACTCCCCCTCCTTGTGTATCAACCCTGTTGCACCACTGAGGTCAAACTAACAGGTCTGTAGTTTCCTGCTTCTGCCTTGCTCCCAGTTTTGTGAAGGGGAATCACATCTGCCCTCCTCCAGTCCTCAAGTACTACACCATCCTCCCATGACTTGTTAAAAAGGGTAGTCAGTGGTGTCACTAGTTCTCCCCTTAGTTGTTTTAGAATTCTGGGGTGATTCCTGTCAGGTCCCATTGCTTTGTCCACCTTGAGTTTCAGGAGTTCTTTCAGAACCCTTTTTTTCTGTGAAAGGACTGGTATCGACCCCCCATCCAGAGTGCTTCTATTGATTGGATTAGGTACCTCCTCCTCTTCTTTTGTGAATACTGAGCAGAAGTATTTGTTCAATATCCCTGCTTTTTCACTGTCACCCTCTGCCCATCCAGTCCCCTTCCCTTTATTAAGCCTCACTATCCCTCCCTTGGTCTTTTCTTTGCTCCCTAATGTTACCTAGGTTTTATCTCCCTTCTTAACCGAGTTGGCTATCTTTTCCTTGGTTTGGGTCTTGGCTATTCTGTCTGCCTTTGCCACTTCCTTCTGTTTTAACTGGTACAGTTCTCTGTCCTGCACCTTCTGTGTATCCTTATACTTTCTGAATGCTGTCTTTTTCTCCCTAACCTTCCCCGCCACCTCTTTTGAGAACCATAGTGTTTTTTCCTTCATTTTGATTTGCTTCATACAAAGGCTTGCTGCCTCTATGATGGCACTTTTGATGTTTCCCCATTGTTCCTCCACCCCTCCTTCTTGCCAGTTTGCTAGTGCTTTTTTGAGGCACTCTCCCATTTTACCAAAGTCAGTCCTCCTGAAGTCCAGAACCCTCACATTTGGATGGCTTGACTCTACGGCTGTGTTTATCATGAGCCACCCTGTTTGGTAGTCGCTTGTTCCCAGATGGCTACCCACTTCTAAATCGGAGATTCTTTCTCCATCCCTGTTTGAGAGTACCAGGTCTAAGATTGTTCCCTCCCGAGTGGGTTCCAACACTAACTGTCCGAGGCCTGCCCCCTGTAGGGCATCAAGAGTTGTAGGATACACTGCCCCGGTTGGTGGGAGAATCTTAGTTTAAAGACGTTCCGGCCAATAGCAGCATTCCAGTGGAATTGCCAGTATGTGGATCTGAAGCATATACCATTCCTAGAACTACAGTTACAGGTGAGTAACCTAGTCTTCTAGGGACGTGGCTATGGTTCACTTATCCCCACTTCTGGCAGTCTCCGTTCAAGAGCTGTTCTTGCCAGTTTAAAGGGTCTCTGAGGTCTCTGAAATACTATTGGCTGCGAGTAAACATTCCACTGGGAAGACGCATGCAGCCAAGTGTGAACTCTTTTCCACCTGGTGTTCCAAAGCCCCTGTGAACCCTTTCAGGTATCCACTTGAAAAGGTTTTGGAATAAGTATTGGACCTTTCCGATGCCAGACTGCAGTATTCGATGATTAAGGTCTACCTGTCCACTATATCAGTGTACCACAAGCCTGTATGTACCAACTCTTTGGTACAGCTGCCACTGTTCAAGAGGTTCCTCTGGGTCATTTTGCACAAGAGGGCCAGCCCGCCTGCGCAGCTGTAGGGTTTTTCGCTTGCGACACCGATGCTCCGGGTTTAGGAAATGAGCCGGGGCGGGGGGGACTGACCATCCTATGTTCTCTTCTTGGGGGGAAGGTAGGTGCTTGATCGGCACTTGATCGACCCCTGGTGGAGGCCAGAGATAACAGTGACCAATGCCGAGTTGTTGGGGAGGCATGTCTGATGGAAGTGGTTCAGCGCTTTAACATCCTTACATGCCATGCCTCCCTGGAGGATAAAGCGTTGGAAAAAATGCCGGCCCCATAGATGATGCCCCACTGTCTGGTACCACTATGCCCGCCTTGACTCTTAAGTCAGTGACAGTTCAGTCCTCCGAGCCCGGGCCAACCCTGTGGCCCCACCCTTTGCGGGGGGGTAAGCCAGGGAGGAACACAGGCAGTTGGGCAGGTCTGCGGAACCTTGATTCCAGTCTCGGGGGGTAACCTGGGAGGATTGCTGGCCAAGGTAAGTTCTAGGGAGGCGGGGGCTGAACTGCCGCCCGCAGACACCAAACCCTTCTCCCCCAAAATATCAGGAAACCAGTGATTCCCTACAACCTCATTCTGGAGTGGATATGCTGTTTCGCACCTTCAAGCTTATTACAACTTGTGACATGAAATATCTGACTTGGAAAGAATTGTCTCAAGGGACGTGGATATGGTTCGCTTAGCCACACTTCTGGCAGTTAACCTTTAAGAGCTGATTTGCTGGGCTGTCTTTAAGAGAAGCCCCTCCCACAACCCGGGTGGTATATCCTTCTACTCTTGTCTCATGATGTTAGATCTTCCATTCTGCTGGAAGAGCCTGGTCTCTTCCTTTGAAGATCTGCGCATTGGTGTAGGCCTGAATTGTTTTCAAGTGTGTAATTTGGCTAACTTTTTCTTGTATTCACTGCATTATATTCCTGGTTCTGTTTCTGTCTTGGACATCGATATTATGGAGCACAGGGTTTCTAAGCCAGTTCCTGGTTTTAAGTGGTATGTCCAGTGCAGCCAGATGTCTATTCTGTGTCCTCACTCGGTCGCCGTCAGGCAAGTTACACCCTGATAGGTAAACGAACGTTTGCAGGTGCAACACAGGAATTACCTGGGGTGCTGTAACGGGAGGTTTGACCTAACACAAGTAAAAGGTTTTTAGCACTCCAAACCAGTAAAGACGCTTGAAAGCCAGGCTAATGCAAACAATCAGTTTATTCCAAAGTGCTCCTGGTCAGAAAACAGTGACTGTGGGCACTTTGAATAAATTAACTTATTTGATGTACAACCTCAGCTTATCCTGCGTTTGGGGTCTAAAACATTTTCTAGGAGGCGTGGATATGTTCATCCACACTCTTTGGCATGTCCCTTTCCCTTTAAATCTCGCCAGAAAGTCTTCAAGCTGGCTCCTCCCACCCACCCGGGTGGTAAATACCTCGGCCCCACCGCATGATGCCAGATCTTCCTTTGCACTGGAAGAATCAGGTTCCCTCATGCTAACTCTAGCCATCATAGGCCCTGGATTCGCATAGTCGTTTTTTAGCGAATTTATTTCTCAAACTCGTCAGTATTAGATTCTGATAATAGCGTATCGGACATGGAGGACAAGTCATCCCCGGATTTCACCGGTGTTCGTGTGCCCAGCTAATGTCGCGCACTGATCCCCACCTTACCTGCGTGTACTGCCTATGTGTCGGTCATGACACCACCACCTGTACCTTTTGCCTGGCATTCCATCCCAACGTCCTTGACGACCACATGGCGTGCCTTAAGCTGGGGAGACCGGAGAAAAGGAACCCGCCTGTTCGTCGAAAAAGAAGCGAGATGGGCGGTTTCCGCGGCTGCGGGATCCGCCGAACAGCTAGAGCAGATGAAGGCCTTCAAAGAAGAAGCTGCCCAAGCTTCGGCCAGCAGAAGTTTCTTTATGCCTCTCAACCTCTGTTCTTCCTTCACAGGTTCCTTAAGAGAGCTGTGCCAGTCTCTCCCCACCAGGGGTGAGGCGCCCTCGGGCTCTCACTCCTCCTGCCCTCGAAAGAGGGACAAGGATTCAACGTCTTCTAAAAGGAGACGTTCCTAGGACCGAAGGGTCCGAATCCCAGGACACTGCGACCCTGACTTTGGTAGAGATTGCTTCCTCTGCTGCCAGCTTCACGGATCTTCCGTCTGGCAAGGCAGAGACCAAGGAATTGGCTGATCTGGCTGAGATTGCTCCCGAGCCGATTTTGCCGACTCCGGTCGACGATTCTTTAGAGAGGACTCCGGTCCTTTCTTTCCCCCAATGACAAGACACTTCCTTCAGGTGTCCCCATCAAGGGAGTTGATCCGGAGCCTCTATTTTCTCCAAGCCCGGTTTCTCCTGATTCTGGCCGACACCATCAGTCTCGATCGAGGACTCTGTCACCTTCTTCGGCGGGAAAACTGAAGAAAGGCCACCAGCATTCAAAAAAGGGGTGCCGCCACAGGTCATCTTCCTCGGATGAGGAGAGGCTTCGACGGAAACTCCGTTGACGCTATGAGGAGCTTATGTGGCAACAGCTGATTTTGGCCAGGCATAGGCGGGAGGCCGCTGTATCCCGACTCTTCGGATTTGGATACCACCGGTTTGCACTCCCATCCGGATGATGAGTCACTCTCGGCGCTTTCAGGGCATACTCCGCCTCATTTTCGATTCCAACGGAATGCTTCTGGAGTCTATCCAAAAAAAGGCATAGTACTCCCTTACGAATATCCTTAAGAGGAGGGGATACCCCGACGGAGGCCTTCCCAGTGGCTGAAGCCATTACTGGTCCAGCCCTTGAGCTTTGGCAGCATCCAGCCTCCTGCCCAGCACCGTCTGCCCGCATGGCCGGTAAGTACGTGGTGCCTATGGGATCCCTACCGGGATTCACGGAACATCCCTTGGCTGAGAGCCTGGTGACTGCTTCCATCTTTAGATGTACTGGTAGCTTGGCCGACACCGACCAACCTCTGGACAAGGAGTCCAAGAACATGGACCACTCTGCCCGTAAGGTCTACGCGGCCTCTTCCTTGGACCTTTGTCAGGCCATTTTGGCTGTGATCATGGCACACTTCTCCCATGCTGTCCTAGGGCCACTGGATGAAGTACTTCCTCATCTCCCCACGGACATGCAGACCACGGTCAAGCAAGTCTGTGATCAGGGCCGTGCTGTCGCCAAACAGCAGCTCCAGATGGCCCTAGACATCGGGGATTCTTGTGCCCGCTCTTTAGCAGCCGCAGTGGCCACCGGCGCAGGGCTTGGCTGAGGTTGTCCTCCTTTCCGGCGGATACCCAACGCAGATTAGCTGATGTGCCTTTCCTTGGTACTGACTTACTCGGCTCAGGAGTGGTAGGGCACCTTCAGTGTAATGAGCAGTCCAATGCCACCTTGGATGCCACTTCTGCTAAGGGTTCCTCGGGCAAGAACCAGCAGAAGAGGAAGCCTTTTTGGCAGTCCTCTCCTGTGGTCAGGCAGCCCTCCTATCAAGGAAGTCAGCAGCACCAACAGCAGCAGGCTCAAGCTTGGCGCCCTAGGCCCAAACAGAGCCCTCAGCAGCCCCGTAAAGGAGACCGAGATGCTGGTCCAGGAGCGTCCTCCTCTAAGCCTGCTCAGTGACAGGTTGGGGGTTGCCACCCCTACACCAGTCACGCCTGCCCTGGGTCCTCCCGTGTGTGGGGGGGGTCGGCTCCACCACTTTCTTTCTGCCTGGTCCGATATCACCTCGGACAGGTGGGTTCTAGAAGTGGTCGGGCAGGGACTGCCTCTGGAAGTCGAGCAGTACCCGCCCAGCCGAGCCTGCGCACCTCATGAGGAAAGGATCTCAGCTCGCACGCAGTCGGCTCTTCGAGATGACATAGCTCAGCTCCTTCGCAAGGAGGCGGTAGCTCCAGTGCCGGGTCCGCCTGTAAACCCAGGCTTCGTATCCAGGTACTTCCTGGTGCCCAAGCGGACGGGGGGGGGGGTGACGCCCCATCCTAGATCTCCACGACCTGAATCAGTATCTCAGGTCTCGCACCTTCTGGATGGTAACCCTGAACCAGATCATGCCATCCCTGGAGTGAAACATGTGGTTTTGTTCACTGGATCTACAGGACACGTTCTTTTACGTCCCAGTCTGTAAGTCCCACAAGCGGTTCCTCCACTTCAGGGTCGAGGGGACCCTGTACGAGTTCCGAGCCATGCCGTTCGCCCTGTCATCGGCCCCGTGGGTCTTCACCAAGTGCATTGCAGTGGTGGCAGCCCATCTTCGGTGTCTGAGTTCAAATCTGCCCTTATCTTGACAACTGGCCTCTGGGGGGTTCCTCCCTTCAGGAGGTGGAGAGATCCAGGGATATGGCTGTCATAACCTGCTCTCAGCTTGGCCTTCTGATCAACGAGGCCAAGTTGGAACTCATGCCGTCTCAGGTGATGGGCTTCATCGGGGCAGAGCTCGACTCTCGTCAAGCCAGAGCCCGGCTCCCAGCGGACAGGGCAGAGGTTCTTTCCTCCTTTGCCCTATCGCTTCTGGCTGGGCTCTTGCGCCCTGCCCGGGACTTTCTGCACCTTCTGGGTTACATGGTGGCATGCACCTCAGTGGTCCGTTGGGCCAGGTGGCACATGTGCCCCCTCCAATGGGAGCTGGCCGCCCAGTGGACTTAGCGCCATGGTCAATTCGACCAGCTGATCACAGTAACCCAGAAGATGTGGGATCTCCAGTGGTGGACTGTCCCAGAACAGTTGCAGGAAGGGAACCCGTTTGTCCTCTCCGAGCAGACTGTCGTCCTCACGACCGATGCCTCTCTCATGGACTAGACAGCCCACATGGGGGACGACAGGGCCCACGGGCTCTGGACCCCCGAGGAGTCCCGATGCCACATCAACCTGTTGGAGCTCAGAGCAGTCAGACTGGCACTGTCAGCATTCGCTCCTCAGCTCCGGAGAAAAGTGGTTCAAGTCCATATGGACAATACCACGACTATGTAGTACCTCAACAAACAGGGCGGGAACGCACTCCCGTCTGCTGTGCAAGGAGGTGCTCCGCATCTGGACCCTCGTCAGCCGGTTGGAGGCGGATCTCCTAGCCATCCATGTGGCAGGAGTCTTGAACCAACTGGCGGATGCGCTCAGCCGCCTAGGCCAGGCATCCCACGAGTGGTCCCTCCATCCAGAGGTAGCTTACAGTCTGTTCTCCCACTGGAGCAAAGCATTGGTGGACCTGTTTGCCTCCAGGGAGAATGCCAAGCTGAGTCTGTACCATGCCTTCCCCACTCAGCAGGGCTCGCTGCAGGGGATGCCTTTTCCAGGCCATGGACCTCAGGCCTCCTCTACGCCTTCCCTCCATTTCCCTTGATCCACAGGGTGTCTCTAAAGGTGAGGAGGGACAAGGCGAAAGTGATTATGGTAGCCGCAGATTGGCCATGCCAGTTTTGGTACCCAGATCTCCTCAGCCTCAGCTGCAGGTCCCCGGAGCGGCTTTGTAAACACCTGGACCTGATATCATTAAACCGGGGAAGGTCTTCCATCCGGACCTTCAATCCCTGCACCTCACAGCCTGGTACCTGAGCGGCTAGAGTTCCAGGCTCTGGGTCTTTCCAAGGATGTCTACACTGTGGTGGAGGCATCTTGCACGGAATCGACCAGGAAATGTTATACCTTCAGATGGAAGAGATTTTCCATTTGGTGTCAAGGTAAGAGTCTGGACCCCTTATCCTGCTCTGTGGCTAACATTCTAGACTACCTTTGGTCTCTCTCCAAAGGGGGTCTGCAGTCATCGACCCTTAGGATGCACCTGGCAGCCATTTCTGCTTACCAGGCACGGGACGGTCAGCCGACACTGGCACAGGCGACAGTGGTCGGGTGCTTCTTCAAAGGCCTGGATCACATAACCCCTCCGGTGCGTGAACCTCCACCTCCGTGGGATCTCTTGCTGGTTTTGGCAAAGCTCATGGGCAAGCCATTCGAACCCATGCACAAGTGTGAGCTGTCGCACTTGTCATGGAAGACGGCCTTCCTGGTGGCTATCACGTCAGCCAGAAGGACAGGGGAGCACCAGGCGCTTTCTGTGGACTCCCCTTTTTCTGGTCTTTCACAGGGACAAGGTTGTCCTGCGCCCCCACCCGAAATTCCTTCCGAAGGTGGTCTCAAAGAGTTTCACCTTAATCATGTGTTTACTCTGCCAGTATACTACCCTAACTACACCTCGGATGCCAAGTACAGGCTCCATACTCTGGACCTGAGACGTGCTCGCTCCTATAAGGAAAGAACGGCGGAAATTCGTGGAGAGGTTCGTCAGCTGTTTGTCACCTATGCTGAAGTCGCGTCTGGCAGACCTGCAGGCAAACGGACCATTGCAAGATGGATTACATCATGCATAGATCTGTGCTACGAGTTGGCGGGCAAGGAGCCTCCCAGAGGGTTAAAGAGCTTATTCTGCCAGCCATACTGCTGCATCGGTGGCTGCTTCCAGGGACATCCTTATCCAGGAAATCTGTCTGGCTGCTACGTGGAAGTCAGCAAACACCTTTATTTCCCACTACCACATCGACCTTGACTCACGCTGGGATGCTGGTTTTGGGGCCACGGTTCTCCAATCTGTTTCCTAAGTAGGGGGTGTGCGCCTTGCCTCCCTCCTCCCGGAGAACTGCTTGGAGTCTGCCAAAGAGTGTGGATGAACAACATATCCTCACTACTAGAACAACAGGTTACTCACTTGTAACAGTAGTTCTAGGAGTGGTATATGTTGTTCATCCACACCTTACCCGACCTCTCGGCTTTAGAAAAACATCTTGCTTCCAGCGGGCTAAGATCTTGCGTCATGGGGTGGAGCCGAGATATTTACCATGTGGGTGGGAGGAGCCAGCTCGAAGATTTTCCGGTGAGATTTAAAGGGAAAGGGACATGCCAAAGAGTGTGGATGAACAACATATACCACTCCTAGAACTACTGTTACAGGTGAGTAACCTGTTCTTTCTGACTGTACCTGAAGTTACACCCTGATGATGGCCCACTTTGGTCACTCCCTGATGAGTCCTCGATACTGTGCTCTGTCATTAACAAAAAGGGCTTGCACTCCAGACCTGAAGCATGATAGTGTGAAAGCATAAAAAGAGGAGAGCCTGGAACCAAATGTATGCTCCACCAATTTTCTGAATTCATATAGTTTTGTTGCCAAAATTAATTTTACACCAAGATAAACATACAGCCACCAACTGTGACCCAGGTGCCCTGGCACTTTGCTCCATTTGAGCTTTGTCGGGGGGTAGCCTGGAGTGATTTACATCTCTCATATACCCAAAATGATGTCACATGACCCTGATTTACATCATGATTACAAACCTCGCTTAAAAAACTTGTTAAATGCATTTGTATGGCCGGTTATAGCATTCAAGGAATCATACATAGCAATATTGCACAGTTGTAAAGATTAAATAGAAAAAATAAACATGAATTTGGACTACAGAATTGTGACGTTATGGCACGGAAGGTGCACGGTGGACTGCTTCCGTCTCTGGCCCATCATGTTTCAATTCTGAAGTGCAAGCCCTGTTTGTTAGTGACTGAGCAGTTAATTGTGGGTTTCGCAGCACCAGATTTGCACCCATCCTCTGAACGGTGAGTGTTGTACTTCTGATCTGTTTCACTTGATACTGTCTTCCTTTACCTTCCTGCAGACAAGCAGATGGTGGTGAAAGTGGTCGGGGACCAGGTTCAAGTGCTGGCTGAACACCAGCTTCAGACAGCCTTGGATGTGGGCGATTCTTGCGCCCATGCCATGGCAGCAGCAGCCGTCAGTGTGTTACAGGGCCTGGCTGAGGGTTTCTGCCTTCATGGTGGACACCCAGCATAAGCTGGCTGATGTCCCTTCTTGGGCACTGACTTCTTTGGCCCTGGGATGGAAGGACACTTCGCCAGGACTGAAGTCCAGTACCACGCTAGATTCTGTGACCTCACAGAAGGAGCAGGAAGGGCAGAAGCCAAAGAAAAACTTTCAGTTTCGGTCGTTTCTGTCACAGCAGCCTAGGCAGTAGCAGCCCCAGCAAGGACTCTCGTAGGCTTGGTGCCCCAATACAAAGTTCCCTGGTCCGGACCCAGAGAAAGGTGGGGGTATGGGTAGTGTTGCTCCTCCGGCAGCAGGTGCTGGTGCACCCTCCAAAGCTGCCCTCTGATGGGTTGGGGGTGTCTACCTCCCACCCATCCAGTCCCTGTCCCAGCTCCCCATGGGGGAGGGAGGAGTTGTACGCTTGGTCCATAATTACCTCGGACAAGTGGGTCCTAGAGGTGGTAGACAAAGGGTTGCCTCTCAGTTTCGAGGCTCTCCTGCCTTACCGGCCTCATGCACCGAGGGAGTCCATGGTGTCACAGGACACGCTGTCCACCCTCAGGGAAGATGTTGCCCAGCTCCTAGAGAAAGGAGCCGTAGCCTTAGCCGGTGTCCAAGACAGATGGGGAGGGGATTGGTGCCCAATACTGAATCTTCACAATCTCGATCAGTACCTTCCGAAAGTGCCAGCTCAGGATGATCACTCTTAATGAGATTATATCACTTCTGGAGCAGAACATGTGGTTCTGTTCGCTGGACCTCTAGGACTCTCATTTCTATATTCCAATCTGTCCGTCCCACTGGCAGTACCTCCAGGTCTTACTTTGAGGGGGGCTCTTGCAGTAGGCAACACTGTTGGGATTAAGCCGCCAGGCACCAGGACCACACAGAAACTTTTTTTAGTTGGCAGTATACGATGGAGGACAGACCCCTGACGTTGGCACGTTGTCCGTTCTAGCATAAAGGGGGCAGACCCCCACACCCATCTCAGTTCTTTTCCTGCTGTCGACCTGTGCTCATCAGATTTCATGGAACAACGTTTCTACAGTCAACTACCGTTTTCCTTTTGCTCTATTCTTTTTACAGTTCCTGTTTATTTTCGACCTTATGTCTTCGCAGAATTCTTCTGCAGACTCCCACGAGTCCGTGTTCCTGTGGGGAGCAGCTCCCCGAAAAGGACTGCCACTCCATGTGCATCATTTGCCTAGGCCTGGATCATGACACTGAAGCCTGCCAGGCCTGCCAAAAATGTAACCAAATCATGCAGAAAATATGGCAACGTTCTGGAGACTCTCCTCCTGCAGCAAAAACTGGCCGCCCTGGAAGAAGAGCTGCAGTCCCCGGGCCACAGCCAGGACTTCTGGGGATCCTTCTTTTGCAAAGATAAAAACACAGTGAGCACCAGGACTGGTCTGCTTCAGAGTCGCAGTCGCCTCCTGGGGCCGCGACAGAGGCGGTCTCTTCTTCCCGTGGGAGGTCAATCTCCTCTTCCACTACAGCCCTCCTCCCTTCGGGGCTGTCAGTTGACCAACCACCCACTGTTCTCACTGTAACAGGTAGTGCTGATGCGAGCTTGGAGGATCCTTCCTTCGCCCCGCCACCCCTATTGCTCAGGCTGGTCCTCCTGAAAGGTTCCGAAACAGATAGCCAGACCAGTTCTTTGGATGAGGCTACAGCTATTTCCACCTTCCCGACCTCTGCGTCTTCGCTGGATCCAGTTCTAGGATCCGACAATGGTCTCTTTTAACCGCCTGCTGTCACCGTCCAGGCCATAGCCTACCTCTTCGGAGCCGCCACCCTTGGGGCTTCAGGCTCCTCAGCCGCAACTGGGGGTTGCCTCCCAGGCTTCTCCCCACTAGTCTCCGGCAGGGCCTTAGCTCCGTCCTCTGACTCCGGACCAAACAGCTCAGTTCCGGCCTCTTCGCAGCCCTCCATGGACAAGTAGGAGCCAGCCTCCATGCCTGAACCATCTGGAATGTTTCCTGACTCTGTACAGCAACCAGTGCTGTCCTCTAGTCTCACTTCAGACACTTTCACCGACTCGACCCTCCGGTCAGTACCTGTCGGGTGTGCGATGTGTTCGTCCAGGGTGATGGCTGGCCCAGTTTGTGATATCCTGGCGCACTACCCAGCGATAGGCTGTACTTCTCAGCCGAGGCTCCTTTGCTGGAAGTCGGTGGACTGTGGAGCCCTTTTGAACGCCTGGTGGGCGTCTGCTCCTAAGTCCAATATGGCCCCTCAGTTGCTGATGCTGGCTTCTCCCCCAAGAAAGGTTGCTCAGCCATTGGACACAGAGGTCTCCCCTCTTGGCAGGGGTTTTTGCTTGGAGGCAGGCGCGGTCACAACCTCCTCCTCCCCGATCGGTCTCAGGCTTGGAAAGGTCCCTCCTCATTGCCTCAGATTCCTTTGACTCCCCTGCCTCCACTCCACATTCGCCCCAGGGATGTATGGATTAGGGATACACCCAAATCCCCCCCTCAAATTCCTAGAAATGATGCAGATCATCCAGTGGTGGCGTACAGAGGACCTAGACCCCCCAAAGACGACACCAAATGCAACATTGGCGCCTTCCCGAGGTGGACACAGTTGTGATCCCTCTATTGGTGGTTCCCCAAGATGATGTTTCTTCCACAGTTTGGCAGCAGCCAGCATCGATCCCTGCCACTCCAAGGAAGGCTGACTATCTCTACCAAGCTCCAGACGGGAAGGTTCACTTTGCGTCCCATTCTAAGGCTGATTCCCCTTCCCCGTGCTAGAGGGGTCGCTGGAGGCTCATGAAGACCCTGGCCTTCGGGATTGCCGTTTGGATCGGGAATCCAAAGTTTTAGAGTCTGTGGGATGCAAGGCCTGCGCCTCCTCAACCTTGGCCTTGCAGACTCAAAACTACTAAGCCCACATGCTTATGCATCAACAATCCATTTTCGGGCAGATTGGGGATTTGCTCCATTCTGCTCTGGTTTCCTTTACCTAGTCTCAACTGGAACTCCTTCTGGCCTCAGCCTCTAGTGTTGGCTTCTATGCTCTGTGTGCCTCCTATGATATGGTGGATGCAATCGCCTGTAGTGTGGCATCTACCATCTGCCTCAGACGTCACGCTTGGCTTCGTCTGATGGACTTTCTCAGTGGTCCAGGTCTTCATTCTGGATGTGCCATTTCAAGGGTCTGTATCGTTTGGGGAGGAGGTTCAGGCACTATTATCCTCCCTTCAGGACTCTGGAGTTTCTCTTTGGTCCTACCCTCAGGGGCACCAGAGCAGTTTGCTTATGCAATCTGCCAGTCTTCAGGGGCATCCTCACCAGCGTTCAAGCATGAGAGGCAAGCACGAGGCTTCTTCAACTACCGCTACCTTGGCTGTTAAAGCCAATAGGGTGGAGAACGCCATGTCATTGGTGCCAGGCCTCATCTTCATAAACTCAGAAGTTACCCCCCTTCCTCTCCTTTTTCAGAAGAATAAGTGATTCTAGGAGAGGAGGGATACCCATTTGTAGGGAAGGCTTGTATCCCTTTCCTTGGTCTTCTCGCAGTCTTCTGCTTTTTTCCACCGCTACCCATTCACATGGGATGTCCCGGGTGTGGCCTGATATCAGGCTCGGTCTCTCCTGGTCTCCTTTTTGGGCAGAGAACCAGGACTTCTTCTCGGGCTCTGAGGCCCACACCCTGTCTCCGGTGGCCGCCCATACTGGGCTGGATGTTCCACTGCTGGCAGTGGGCAGATATTCTGTGCATCCCACTCTCGGTCACAGGGAACAACTCTGTATGTTCTGGGGCGGTCTCCTCAGTCCCTCCCTGGCCGTTCGCTGGTAATGTAACCCCTCTGGTTGCAAGTTAGGTTCTAACGTTGGTTACCTCTCGGGTAGCGAGTTGGGTTCTAACGTCGGATCATCATCTCCTTTCGGTCGGCACTTGTTAGTGCAACATTTCTACCTTCCGGGAGGTGGGGCTTTTGCAACCCCCCCATCCCGAACTCAAGGGGACTCATCCTAGGAGCTGGCATAGATTTCCAGCATTGGATGGTTTGGAGCACAGGAGTCCTTTCCAAGTTACTGATCCTGAGCACGTTAAACTTGGAGCTGTAGCCCGGCTCTCTCCAGGGCTTCTTTAAATTCAAGGTACAACCAACCTCCGGCCAGAACCTGGGCCAGTTATAATTTGCCTGCCAGGGCCAGGGTCTCCCTAGGTTCCTAGGATCTTTTGCTGATTTGATCCCCTACCTCTGCTGGAGCAGTTTTTTCCAGCACGGGCCTCCCTGGGGCTACTGCTGACGGCCTTGTTGTGCTTGATGACCCGGGGAAGGGTCTCCCTGATGCAGGGGCTGTCTTTGGGGCTTCGGGCCCTTCATGAGGTTTTCGACTGAAAGGCCTTCTGTCATCTAGCACCTCGGATAACATGTCGGTAGTTGACGTTGCATGCTAGGGACAGCCTCAACATGGCCTGGGACCCGGTAGTGGTTCTCACCAGTATTCCGTTGGGAGGTCCTTACTCTAGGGCCACTACCTTTTTCCCTTTTTTTGGTTGGGTTGGTTCCACCCCCTTCACTTTCCTGAGGGCACCCCAGTTCATCTCCACGGTGTCTGTGGCCTTTGGAGTCTCTTCACGAGGTTACTTACCTGGGGTAGGTAGATCGCTAGATAATCAGGTAGCTTCTGCAATTTGTTCCTGCGTTCCTTACCTGTGCAATACCTTTTCCCCTTAGGCAGCCTGTCCCCATGGGACTCTTTCAGAGCAGTGACATGGCTCCCTGTTCCACTGTTTGGGATGGACGTTCGTCCCACTTCACGGGTGTTTGGGGGCACTAATTCATAGTGGGGTATAGCTCTCCTTATTAGGGGTCCTTTCTGTTTGCCCAGGCCTTTCTGGGTTACCTATGGGGTTTCTTTCCTGACTGGTGGTTGGACACCGCCACTTGGGCGTGGGTGTACCCTTTTCCTCCCGAAGGGGTTACGGTCGCACCAGTTTAGGTCCTGCTGTTCCCTGGACCTCTCCTTTTTCCTTCTCTTCCCTCCCTTGTTTGCTGAGCCTGGCTGGGATGGTCCTTGACGTCCCTGTTGTAAGGTTCTCCCCTATACAGGGGTGTTCGTCTTCTCACGCCTCTCCCTCTGGTTGCCGCGGTCTTGGGGAGTTTCCTCAGATTGTTCTGGTGTCTCCTTTCTTTAGGACACCAGGTACCATGTTTTAGCAATTCTTCCCTTTTCCTCCCAAGGGATGACAAGGGGCTAGAGTCTCATCAACCCTCTACATAGATACATAGACAGTGTCGGCAAATAAGGGCCTATAGCCCACCCAGTCTGCCCATTTGAGCTTGTAAGTTCAGTTTGTTTTCCTAGAAGTCTGTTGCCCCTTACCCCTGATCTCCAGAATTCCTTTATGTCTATCCCATGCATTCTTAAATCCCGTGATTGTTTCAGCCCCCACCACTTCCTCTGGCGAGGGTGTTCCACTTGTCCACCACCCGTTCTGTGAAGAAATTCTTTCTCATGTTTCCTCTGAGATACGTCCTCCCTCCAACTTCATCCCATGCCGTCTAGTCCTGGAACATCTTTTTCGCTTAAAAATAGTGTTTTCCTGCCCCTGTTCCTCCTGTAAGATACTTGTATCTCTATCATATCCCCTCTCCCTCCTCTCCTCCAGGAGCACATGTTCAGTTCCTTCAACCTGTCTTCATAGGACTTGTGATGCAATCCATGCACCATCTTTGTTGCCCTCCTCTGAACCTTCTCTACCCTGCCTATGTCCTTACATAGGTATGGTCTCAGAACTGTACACTGTACTCCAGGTGGGGCCTCACTAGTGTCTTTATAGCGAATTATGCCTCCCTTTTCCTGCTGGTGATGCTCCTGCCTATACATCCCAGCATCCTATTTGCTTTACCTGCTGCCTTGTCACACTGTTTCCCTACCTTGAGGTCATTAGAGATGATAACCCCAAGATCCCTTTCCTGCTTGGTGCATGCTATATCCTCACCCCAACTGATATATTGTGCCAGGGTTTTTGTGCCCCATATGCATTATCTTGCACTTCTTTGCATTGAATTTCAACTGCCAAACCCCTGACCATTCTTCAAGTTTCTGCAGGTCGCTTCTCATTCTGTCTACACCCTCTGGTGTGTCTACTCTGTTACAGAGCTTTGTGTCATCAGCGAACAGTGAAATTCTGCTTCTAGGTCCTCCCATGTCACTGATGAAGATGTTGAATAGGACCGTCTCAGCACTGATCCCTGTGGTACCCCACTGGTCACTCTTCCCTCTGTGGAGTGACAGCCATTTACCACCACCCTCTGTGTCCTGCCACCCAGCCAGTTACCTACCCACCACACTACTGTCCTGCCCACCCATATTCCCCAGTTTGTGTAATAGTCTTCTATGTGGCACAGTATCAAAGGCCTTGCTGAAGTCCAGATAGGCCATGTCCACTGCCCTCCCCTGATCCACCTCCCTAGTCACCCAGTCAAAAAATTCAACGAGGTTGGTCTGACATGACCTCCCCCTGGTGAAACCATGCTGCCTTGGGTCCTGTAGTCCATTGACAACCAGATGTTCCACCAAACTCTCCTTCAGTAGTGCTTCCATGATCTTCCCCTCTACACCTAAATTTGTTCTTTTGACAGACACGTGCCAGTAAGGGGTTTCCCTTTAGCCACCCCTCGCTTGCCTTCTTTCAGAGGGTTTTTCTTACCTCGCCTTGATTGGGGGAAGGGGGTACATTCTGGGCACCCCGATTTCAGGTTGTTGTCTCGCTTTGGCTCTCTACAGGGGTCAGTGAAGGACTCTTTCGTCTGTTTACTCCCCCTTTTAGTCCCGGATAAGGTCTGACGTCTGACTATCTTATCTGACCCAGGTCCAGTCAGTTGCTAGCCCCTTTTTTCCTTTGGAGACTCTGAGAGAGTGCGTTCCTTTGGTGAAAGAACTTGCATGTGTCCGGAGTTTTCGTCTTCTCTTCCCCACTGAGGTTGATAACTTCATGGTCTTCTTTGGATGGACACTATTTGTATCTGCCAGGGCATACTTTCCCTGACGCCAACCTTCTTCTGGAGGTCAGCCTTCTGGTTGAGAATGTACAGTCTCCTGTCCTCCTCCCGGACATCTTTCCTTCTGGTACTGCTTGGGACTCTGTCCTAATGGTGTTGCCTATTGCAAGAGCCCCCTTGAAGTAAGATAGTACAATTACGTAAAGTCTTACCGTAACAGTAGATCTTCGAGAGGCGCTCTTGCAGTAGGCACTTATTTTCCCTCCCTCCATCCCCATCCTCTCTTTCCATCTCGGCCTTTCGGAGGCTTAGAGTCCTTTTTTTTTTTTTTCTCCTCCTGTTGGACCTTTCTTCAGGGTTTCTTGCGAGGGAACTGAGGTGGGTGTTTGGGGACCGCCTTTTTCGCCAGAACTGACACGACGTAAGCTGGATGTCGGGACTCGACCAAAAAAAAAAAAAATCATATACTGCTAGTTAGAAATTTTTCTTGTGATTCTGGCATCTGGCAGCTTAGTCCTAACAGTGTTGACTACTGCAAGAGCTCCTCTCGAAAATCTATTGTTACGGTAAGTCTTTAGGTAACTGTACTTTCTGTGCAGAAGGGGTTCTTTACCAGTTCCAGGTCATGCCTTTCAACCTTTCCTCGGCACCCAGGGTCTTGCAGTGGTGGCAGCCTTCCTGAAGCACCACAGGGTCAGAGTATATCCCTACCTCGGTGACTGGCTGATAGCTGGGCCATCCAAGGAGGCAGTGGAATGGTCCAGAGACCAGTCCTCCAGATCTAGAGACTTGGGCCTTCTGGTCAAGCCGGCCAAGTCCGAACTCGACCATTCACAGATGATTCACTTCATCAGAGCAGAGCTAGATTCCCTCTGGGCCAAGGCCCAACTACCTGTGGAATGGGCACTGGATCTTACTTCCTTTGCCAATCACTTCAGGTTGGGCGTTCGTGCCCTGCCCAGGACTTCCTGTGGCTGCTGGTGTACATGGCATCCTGCACCAGCATGGTCTAGTGGGCCCACTGGCAGATGTGTTGCCTTCAGTGGGAGCTGGGCCATCAATGGTCTCTGTGCCTAGGTCTCTTGGACCAGGTGGTTAGTGACCCAGTTGATGTGAGATACCATCCACTAATTCCACAACATCTGGAGGAAGGAGTCCCATTGGTCCACTCGGAGACGTCTGTCATTCTGACTACAGATGCATCTCTGGTGGGGTTGGGAGCCCACCTGGGGGACCACAGAGGCTGCGGGCTTTGGACCAACAGGGAATTCAGTCACCACATCAGCCTGCTGGAGCTCCATGCGGTGTTCTTAGCTCTGATGGAATTTGCTCCTCTTCTCCAAGGTTAGGTCATGCAAGTCCAGATGGACAACACCACGACCATGTTCTACCTCAACAAGCAGGGCAGCATGCACTCCCTTACCTTGTGTTGGGAGGTCCTTTGCACCTGGACTCTCGAGCAGAGCATGGGCATGGATCTCCTGACTGTTCATGTCATGGGAGCAGACAGCTAGCTGAAGGATGCCCTCAGCCGGGTGGGTGAGATGTCACACAAGTGGTCTCTGCATCAGGAGGTGGTGAACCACCTGTTCTCCCTTTGGGTCACTCCTTTGCTGGACCTCTCTGCCTCCAGTGAGAGTGTGAAACTGAGGCTGTTTTGTCCCTGTCCCTTCTGTCTGGGACACTTTTGGGGATGTGTCCATGAGGTCCTGTAGCCCAGGCCTCCTGTATGCCCTCCCTTTCCCCTGAGCCACAAGCTGGTGGTCAAGGTGCAGAGGGGCAAGGTACAGATGATCCTGATTGCACCAGACTGGCATTGCCAGTTTTGTTACCCGGATCTCATCAGCCTCAGCAGCAGACTTCTGTGGTTGCTGCTTCTCCACCTGGATCTGCTGTCCTGTTATCGAGGGAAGATCCTGCACCCAGATCTTTAGTCCCTGCACCTCATGGCTTGGTTCTTGAGCGATTAGAGTTCCAGGCTTTGGGACTTTTGGACAGTGTGCTCCACGTTGTGGAGGCATCCCGAAAGGAGTCTACTGATGCTATGCATTTAAACTGATAAGATTTTCCACTTGGTGCCAGGACAAGGGTTTGTTCTCCTTGCCGGCCCCTTGGCTAGCATCCTGGATTATCTGTGGTCTCCCTCCCTAGGGCTGAAATCTGTGACCCTCAGGGTGCACCTGGCAGCTATCTCTGCATACTGGGCATGGGCTGGTGCGCTGACGGTGGCGTACCAGAAAGTAGTCTGCCACTTCTTTAAGGGCCTTAATCACTTGAACTCTCCGGTGTGTGAATCATCACCACCACCACCATAGGATCTGTTACTGGTTTTGGCAAGGCTTATGGGCAAGCCTTTTGAGCTGATGCACAGGTGTGAGATGTCACACATGTGGAAAACCACCTTCATGGTGGCAGTCACCTCAGCCAGAAGGATCAGTGAGCTCCAGGTGCTCTCTGTGGAGTCTCTTTGCTTGGTTTTCCACAGGGACAGTGTCATCCTTCACCCCCATGTGAAGTTCCTCCCGAATGTTGCATTGGAGTGATTAACTTACTGGTATACTTTACTATCCCATCTTCGGAGGCCAACCGAAGGTTCCATACTTTGGAGCTGCTGGGTGCACGCTCTTGTAATAGTGTACGGCTGGATTTCGGGGTGAGGCCCATCAGGTCTTGGTCACATATGCTGAAGCCACACCTGGCAGACTGGCAGCAAAATGGACGATTGGTGGGTGGATTGTCTCCTGCATAGACATCTGCTGTAGGTTGGCTGGTAGGGAGCCTCCCATAGGGCTTAGGGCTCATTCCACCAGAAAGACTGATGGCTGCTTTCAGGGACATCTCCATACAGGAGATCTGTAGGACTACCTGGAAGTCGGCATACGCCTTCATCTCTCATTACAGCATTGTTCCCGAATTCCCCATTCTTTGTTCGCCAAATAAGGGTGTGCTTCTTACCCCTCGTCCTGGAGAACTGTTGGAAATGTGCCAGAAGTATGAATAGGTGAACCATATCCTTGTCCATAGAAAAATAGGTTACTCTCCTGTAACCGTGGTTCTAGGAGTGGTATATGGTTCACATCCACACAACCCACCCAACCTCCATTGGCAGGTGGCCAATGAATCCCTGCTTCCAGTTGGCAAGATCTGACATCAGAGGGCAGAGCAGAGTGATATACCACCTGGGTGGTGGGAGCAGCTTAAGCTTGAAGACTGTCCGGCAAGAACCACTTCTTATAGGGAGACTGACAGAAGTGTGGATGTGAACCATATGCCACTCCTAGAACTACAATTGCAGGTGAATAACCTTTTTTTATTTGCAAGGTTTGATTGGGACAGAATTGGCGAATGAAAAGATTTATGTAATGTAAACTAGTAGTAATTAGAGAAAGGAGAGTGAAGAAAGAAAAGTAATGGCATAGACCTGGCTTGAAACTTGGTGTCTTAGCAAATACAAAGGCTGTAGTAGTTTGTCTCGTGTCCAAAATTGTCTGTTAATTTTAAGTATAGAGGTAGCTTAATATTTTCTTAAATTTCTAAGGTATGCCCTGAACATAGTACGACAGCCCTTTAGATTCATAAAAATTCAGCCAGTTCAATTTGCCGTTCCTCAATCGTTCTGGTGCTCTCATCTATCCAGTGTCTTAAGCGTCGTAGCAGAATTGACGCAAGTCATTGGGCAGGATGCATCAGGGATTCAAGCCACTCTTTAACAGTTTATATGTATCCTGTTTCTACTCCAGATTGCTTGCTTTTATTTGCCATCTGTATTTTATTCCAGTGTTTGCTTTGAACATCATCCACTCCCTTTGGACACCATTTTAACTGGGGTAATTGTTTCCAACTGTGACACTTGCCTAACGTAATGTATGCACTTGTTTTGCATATATTTTGTAACCTCCCAGGTTGTGCCTGAAAATAGGCATTTATTTGTCTAGTGCAACCTGGTTAATAAAATATAATAGACTCTGCATCTCCACATTTAGATAGAACAGGTAGTCCTAATTTCCCTCAGCAGTCCTTATTTTGTTCTAACAAGAATGATACAGGACATGGCCATTGCTGCAAAGACGGGAAATGCTCTAAATAAAGTTGTACTAAGAGGCAGCCTGCTGCCAAGTCTGCACAATCCCCTGAGGGTAAAACTACTCTTGTTTGCCACACAATGGGTGGCTACAACATCAGACTGATGGGACAAGTATAGTTTATCAAAATGCAAACCTTCAGATGGACCATCGCAGCTGTTCTTCTAAGGGATTTGTTGTTAACATCATTAGCCCTGTAGGACATGTCTTCGTATGCCTATCCAATAAGCCTACCATCTGTACCTCAGTTTTTCTGCATGGAAAACGCACTCCCAGTACAGGGCGCTGACACATCACCATCCACAGATGGCCTACAACTAGACAACTACCTGGGCAACTGGTTTATCAAAGCAGAATTTCAACCAACAGCACAGTCAACAAGTTCCTGTCTGGTTCTGACAAACTACGTCTGGATAATCGACTACAAAAAGACCAAGTTTCTTCCATCTCAGTTGCTAGAATATCTGGGACTATAGTTTAAGGAAAGTCAGATAGCCTGCTTACATGACAGTGAGCTGCATGGGTTATGTCAGGGAGGTGGTGCCGGACCAACTTGATACTGTTTTTGAAGTGGGGCACTAGGGCCGTAGATGGAGGGCAGGCAGCAGGTTTGCTCTACTTTGACTTCAGCAGTGTCTCTAATTTGATACCACATAGGAAGCTTCTAAAAAGTTGGAGGATTTAAGAGTAGAGAAGGATTTATTCAGGTGGGTGGGTAACTGGGGAGGAGGCAACAGAGGGTGGTAGTAAATGGGGCCAAATCAGGGGATGGGGGAAGAGGTGGTCATGAGTGGGATGCTGCAGGGATCGGTCCTGTTACCTGTCCTAGTCTATATGTTCATTAGTGGCATAGGAGAGGGTATCCAGGGCAACGCGTGTGTCTTTGACACAAAGCAGTGCAACCGGGTAGATGGCAAGGATAGGGTGTAGGAACTTTAAAGGACCTAGGGAAGCTGGAAAGGTGGTCAGAGATATGATAGTTGAGATTCAGTGCCAAGAAATGCAACATGATGTATTTAGGAAAAAGGAACCCATGTGCAGAGTGCTAAATTGGAGGGGTCAGGCTGACCACTGCAACAGATGAGAGGGATCAGGGTGTCAGTGACTCCCTCAAGCAAACTAGCCAGTTCAGTAAGGCATACAGAAAGAATTTACAGAGAGCGTGCACACGGACAAGGTGGTGCTCAGGAACCACAAATAGGTACTGTACGTAAAATTAAGTTCCAAGCACACACCAAGCCTGTAAGAAGGACGCCACAAAAGAAAAAGTATATTTATAACTTACATTTTATTGCGGTAAAAACACCATGTCTGACATGTTTCGGAGCAAAAACTCCTTTCTCAAAGGCCAGTGTGAAACAACATAGACACTCTTAAATAGTGTGGTAAGCATCATGTGATACTTATCTACATGGTCAAACAAAAGGACCGTTCTAATAGTTTAACTTGTCACACCTGTTTGTTACTATGACTACCAATACATTACAAAGAAGCCAGCTATTGCAACTATTCAGATACAAAAGAATTAAAAAAAGCTCTCTATTTAATACACTAAAACAAAAAACACTATAAACACATAAAAAGAATATGTGTAAAACAACATAAAAATCAATCTAAAATTGAGCTATCGATACTCATAACTTTTATATGCAGCGGCCTTCTATCTGAATAGAGCAGATTTGGTAAGTGTGCCCTCTACAGATTTCTTATTAAAATTGTTGAAATTTGTACCCTCACAGAATGCTTTTTTGTTTGACAGTGAGATGTACCTACAAATTAAAGGGACAGCCATGGGGGCGATGTGTGCTCCCTCAATGCAAATTTATTTGTAGGACTGTGGGAAGAACGGGTGATACTGAATGAATAGGTGAATACCTTTAAAAAAAAAAAAAAAACTAGTATGTGTTTGGAAACGTTATATAGACTATTAATTGTATGGAAAGGTGATCTAAGTGATTTTGAAAAATTTGTTGAATTTATACATGAATCGAGTCCACATTTACGATTCACAGACTGCAGTAGTAGAACTAGTGTTGCGTATTTAGATTTATTGATCACGCATAGAGTAAACCGGGAAATTGCAGAGCAATATTTACAGGAAACCCAGTGATGGTAATACCCTTGCTAGTAGCTGCCATCCATTACATGTAGCTAGTAACAACATTCCACTTGAACAATTCCTGAGAACTAAAACAAAAATGGGGCAGATAAATTAACAGCGACGTTAATACAAAGGGGGTTACAATAAGCATAAAATAGAACCAGCTGGACATATAGCAGAAGTGACAGAAAGGACAGATTTATTACAGGAGAAAAAGTTCCCATTTACACAAATTCTGGGTTTAATTATACAACAACTTTTTCAGCACAAGCTAGAGAATTGGAAAACATAAGAAAACATTGGCATGTCTTAATAGCTGAACCTAATTTAAGAGTTTTGTGTGGGGATCCACTACGATTTTGTTTCAAGAAAGCACCTGTTCTTAGAGATTTTTTAGTGCAGAGCCACTTTGTGGACAGAAAGGAAAGCACATGGCTACAAATGCTCAGCGGTTGCTTTGAGTGTAAAAGATGTGTAATTTTTTTCCACAGCAGGCACGAATCGCACTTACGAAATGAAACAATGCATTACATGCGACACAGAGGGCATCATTTATGTAGCCATTTGCACATATGGCTCCCTTTATGTTGGGAAGACTAAACGAAAATTCAAGGCTAGAGTGGGGGAACATGTGACAGCAATAGGAAAAAAAGATCCTACCTATGCTATGGCTCTCCATGTCTTGGGAACTACAGATCCGCAGCAGCACATTTTTAAATTTATGGCTGTGGATAAAGTTAATCGAAATCCTAGAGGGGGAAACTTAGAAAATGTATTGTTAATTAGGGAGAATTTCTGGATTATTACACTCCAGGCTAACAGGTTACCAGGACTAAACACACAGTTAGACATACGTCCATATTTGAGAAAAGGTAGATGATTTAACTGTGATTTCTCAGGGCTTATATGATTTGAGCAGAGTGTATAGAGTCTTTTTTTTAATACTCCTTTGTGTCTCTCCCCATTCCTATTATTTGTATTTAGGGATTTTTGAAAGATTGTACCCTTGAACTTCCCCGTTTTGTTCTGTGTCAGAAAAGAAGCAGTAAATAATAGTAATAATGGGTAGACGTCCCTTTTAGTGATTGTATTATTATGGTGATTTGTGATCTAGTGAAATATATGGGTGAGAGTACAAATTTCTTTTTTTTTTTTTATCCCCCCCTTTCCCTTTCTTTTTTAGTCATCACTCCATGGCTAATATAGGAGCTTGGAATTTATCTGTGTCAGATCTGTCCCCCTACCTGGCAGTCCACGTCTCTGAAATACGATGAAATTATAAGAAAGTGAAAGAAATATTTGATGTCTTTCTTGTTTAGAAACATGAACGTTTTATGAGTATTGATAGCTCAATTTTAGATTGATTTTTATTACTACATAAAAGTTTTTCTATGCTCTTGTTGTTTTACACGTTTTCTTTTTATGTGTTTGGTGTTTTTAGTGTATTAGAGAGAGTTTTTCAATTCTTTTGTATCTGAATAGTTGCACTAGCTAGCTTCTTTGTAATGTATTGGTAGTCATAGTAACAAACAGGTGTGACAAGTTAAACTATTAGAACGGTCCTTTAGTTTGACCATGTAGATAAGTATCACATGATGCTTACCACACTATTTAAGAGTGTCTATGTTGTTTCACATTGGCCTTTGAGAAAGGAGTTTTTGCTCCGAAACATGTCAGGCATGGTTTTAACCGCTATAAAATGTAAGTTAAGTATACTTTTTCTTTTGTGGCATCCTTCTTACAGGCTTGGTGTATGCTTGGAACTTAACTTTGCATACAGAAAGACATTGCGGGTATGGCGTGCATCTGGAGGGGGTTTACAGCAGGAGAAGCTAAGTGATACCTCTATACAGATCCGAGTCCTCTCCTGGAATACTGTCTAGTTCTGGAGCCTTCATCTGAGAAAGGGCTTAAACAGGCTGCAGTCAGTGCAAAGGAGGGTCACCAAAATAATCCAAGGCCTATGAGGAACAGCTGGTGGCACTGAGCATGTACTTGTTGGAGAGCAGACTCGAGAGGGTGACATGATGGAGATGTAAAAGTTTGAGGGGTATAAGTAAGGCACAAAAGTGAAAACCCATTTTGTTGGAAATAAGGCTGCAGTCAAGAGCGCATGATTGGAGGTTAATTAGGGGTTGATTCAGGAGATACGCAAGGAAGTTCTACTTCACTGAGAAAGTGGTGCAGCTATGGAACAGATTGACAGCAGAAGTGTAGGACGGGTGCTCTAAGTAGATTCAGACTCGACTGGGGCCATGCAAGAGCGTGCATACACTCATTGGGGAAGATCTGGGGGTGAGAGGGGGACAGTCCCTCAGGACTCTAGATCTGGGGTAGAGGTAGAATAATATGAGCAGATCCACAGATTTGATAGGCCATTGGTCTGTTTCTGACGACAGCTTTTATGGTTCTAGCCAGCCATGGCAACTGCATCCCTAGCACCTCCTGGAGTACCATTAGTAACTTGACCAGTACAGCATTTAGGAGCTAAAAATACAGGTGTCTTCTGCTTAGGCCTTTTGACATAACCTTTGGCTGAAACCGAATACTTCAAAACCACTGGATTCTGAAATTGACCTTGACAACTGCATGGAATACACAGCAGATGTTTCTAGCTCTACAAGTGTAATTTTTTGCCATAGGCCAGCACTTTCTTATGCTGGTGGACCAACCCACAGTATCTAACTCTGAATCACACAAGGGTCTCTGTCCCTGTGTTTCTAACTACGTTGGCTAGCCTCTAGTTGGTGAGTAGTAGTAGGGGGAACCACAGCAACACAGCGTCTAGAGACACTGGTAACTGTACCTTCTCATTGATGATCTAAAAGAGAAAGGTAGTGTTATCAGGTTCCCTTTGTATACTGCAACAAGCTCACCTTAGCACAAGTGTTCTTCACTCCGCTAATGCAGTGGCAATGGCTTACCTCAGAAAGCATGGAGGCACAGGGCAGCAGCTTTATGCATGCAACATATAAGGTCCCTACTAGGTGGAAACCCTCCTGCAGTCCCTGTTAGCAATCCACATGGCAGGGACAATCGATTTGTCAAGCAGAGGGACTTGGTACAAACCACCTGCACCACTGGAAGGATTAGAAGAAGCAGAACATGCTAAGCACTCCACCTTTAAATGTCTCGCCAAACACCCGGTACTACTGATAAAATGCCAAGTCAATACAAAAATGAGATGCACACACCATAAAGCTGTAGTAAATAGAGAATACTGGTTGGGCAACAGTGCACAACCAGTCTGTGCTACCACATAGGGGTTTTGATTACATCAGACCTCGAGCAAAGCTAGAGAGGTGTGATGTAATCAGAAGCCTGAGGTGGTGGCACATGCTGAATTGAGCATGTGGTTGTCCGACCAGTAATTTTTTTTATAGTGTAGTTTCTTTTTTTAAACCAGTGTTTTCACAGTGCTCCATGGCAGCAGAGAACATTCCAGCAGTTTCAGTTCAGAACTTGAACGGGTTGCTGTACTTGCGGCAGTGCTGTGAAAAACCCCAGCTAACCCAAGGATTTCCAAGCATCTGGAACTTTGTTGTACCACAGATGGGTACAACCACATTCCATGACCTTTGAACTGTATTGCAACAAGGTTTCAGCCAGCAGGAAAATCCATTGAGAACAAAACCCTCACTATACACTGTAAATGAATTTTATTTTCTGTGTTTGCAACAGAGACAAAATAAGGTGTCATAGTGTAATCAATCAAATCTTTATCCAGGCAAACACCATTGAGCAAGCTCATTTACAAGATGGACCTGGTAGCACTGATACACAAGATATACAATATATGAACAGTCGCAATCATAACAATGTACAATATACAAGTCACAATCATAACATCGCAGTGATATTATACAAAACTGATGTACAGTAGTAAAACATATACATAAGAGGGGAATAGTTTGGGACAATGGTTCAATTCCTGCGTGAAATGAATATGTCTAGTACAGAAGCTGGAGGTACTAAAGATAACGGTTAATAAGTAGGTTTAAATTATATACATTGTCATAAGAAACCAGACGGTGAGTTAAAGAAGGGAAGAATGGCAGAGAACAGGGCAGAAGGGGAGGGTATGGGAGTTGAGCCGAGATGAATACAGGCAGAGTGATAGGGGATAGCCGAAGGAAAGATAAGGCCTCAGGCAGGACAGGGGGCAGGGGACACAATTGGTAGTTAAAGAATGTGGAGGAGAGGCCACACTAACGTCAGCCATAATGTGGGGTAGTAATCGGCATCTCTGCACTATGGCACCTTGTTGTTGTGTTTTTTTTTTTTTAAACAGTGTTTATTAGGCTTTTCAAATGAGACACAACTTCATCTTGAACATTTACTTTGCTTTACATTCAAATGACTTTCACCCGGCATGCTCCCCCAACAGCGACACCATTACAGCGAACAACATCTATTCCGACAACATCGACAGTTCGCTGTAATGGTGCGCCCAAGACCTGGGTCCTGCACCCCCTCCCCGAATCGGAGTTGATTATATTTAGTATGGGGGTTGCGTGGGGCAGACCCCCCACCCGATAGAAAAACAGGCCAGATTTCCTTACGGTTATATGTAAGCCGCAACTTACGGTCGACATAAATTTGTCACTGTGATGCCGGTCGACGAAATAGTTGTCAAACCGGCACCGTAGAGCTCTTTCAACCACACTCTGTTATGTGGTTGCTGCATTGAATTCATCTCATTTTATTTTCTTGCATACTATAACCATCTACTCAGTTTATATTTTAATAGTCTTATTCACTATATGTTGGATACCTTCATCATCATTTATAACTTTATTGCTGTATTCTTGTAGGCATGATCTGTTTCAGCAGTTTCCCCTTATCCCCTCTCCCCTCCCCCCACCCCAGCGGGAGCAGCACCGCTTTTTATCAGGGAAACTTCAGGAATGCTTTAAGGGACAAAATCCGGGTCAACCTGGGCCATGTACCAAATCCATGGTCGCCATGTTCTAGTGAAGGCGGACACTCTTATCCTGTATATCGTCCGTCATCTCTCCATCTGGTTGATTTCTTGTACTACCGCTTGCCACTCTGAAATGCTTGGTATTTTAGTAGTCATCCATTTTCTTGTGATGACTATTTTGAGTGCCAATAACTAAAGCGGCGGTAATGTTTTATTCCATTTTGGGGTATGGTCCAGAAAAATAAACAGAAGGACCATTTCTGCTATTAGTTCAAGGGATTAACCTGCGCATTCCTTCAGTTCTACCTGTAGTAGACGCCAGTGTGGTGCAAGGGGCAAAACCAAAAGACATGGCCTGTGTCTGCCTTTGGGCATCTACAGCCCCTCTAACATATCCTGGGGGCATGTATTTCATTAAAGTTTGCGGAGATCTAACGTATCTGTTTCAGCACTTCTACGAGTATTCACGCCATGTGGCACCTTGTTTTGCATTCGTTAAAGAGGCAAAGGGAAATAACATTCCTTTTTACTATAGCTTTATGGTGTGCATGCCATAATTTTATATGGACTAGCAGAATGGAAGGTGCACCTGGAAGTGCTACACTAGAGGTGTGGTTGCTGCTTTTGCAGAGAGAGAGCCTCTACATCTGTTGGACATTTGTAATGCAGTTACTTGGTCCTTGATGCATACCTTTGCCAACCGTTATCATTGGGTTTAGTTCAGTTTAGCTGAAGCTGGCTTCAGTAGGTGAGTACTGAGTGTTGTGATGTGGCACTGACTCACTCCCACGTGGCTAGTTCTTATTAGGACTAACTACTATTTACTTGATCATAGTGGAATTTCACTCCTTACACGTAATTCTGGTTTGGTATAGGCTCCATCCCAGAATTATCTGTAAGGAAAGAAGTTTCCTCTTTGTAGAGAAGCTGATGGAAACCATAATCGAGAAAAGGACTGTGGATTTTTGGAAGGGAACAGACTTGCAGACAAAACCTGTATGGATTTACAAGAGGAAGATCATATAAAGCTAAACTGATAAGACTTCTTCAATGTGGTGACACTGATGGTAGGCACAAATCAGTAGACTGTAGACATCTCTTACCTTGACTTCAGTAAGGCTTTTGAATCTGCCACACAAGAGGCTCATCAAGAAAGTAGGAAAAATGCGGCTAGGTAAGAAATTACAAGATAGATAGGCAGCTAGCTGTTGGACAGGATATAGAAAGTTGAACCAAATGATAAACTCTGGTGTAAGAAAGGTTGCAAGTGGGATTTGCGCTGGGACCAGTCTTGTTCAGTATGTTCATTTGTGATAACGAGGAAAGGAGTGACCTGAAACGTAAGGTGTTTGATTACTGACAGTACAACGCTGTGCAGAGACGTGGACATAGAAGAAAGCATGCAGAAGGATGTGGAGAGCCCTCGAACAGTGGTCGAGTGTTTGGCAGCTAAGATTTTAATGCCAAAACATAGAAAGCGATAAATATATATGCACATATATATTTTTTTTAGGTGGACTGTTTCACTTTCAGTGTGGTCCTGCCTCTACCCATTTCTGCAGCTGGGTTGACTGGAGTGCTGGGGTGCCAAGTGGCTTGCCCAAGGTCACACAGTGAGTATTTGACTCTTGGAAGAGTTTGAACCAGTGATGTCCCAGTTCCCAACCTGGTGCTCTAACCAGTAGGCCACACTACCTCTCATACTGGCAAGAGGAATCCACAAGTAAAGTATAGTATAGATAGATTTGTGGTAGAATCCTTACATGAGAAAAGAGATCTGGGCGTAGTAATAAACAGTAACCTGAAATGTTCCAGTCAGTTTGAAAAGCATATGTAAGAATTAAGACTACTGGGATGTATCGGATTAGGATTCACAAGCCACAGGGAACAAATAATGATGTCATTGTACAGGCTGCTGATCAGACTGCATATAGAATATTGTGTGCAATTTTGGAACCCATATCTAAAAAAAGAATAACTAGAAAGAATACAGCAAAGGGCATCAAAAATGGTATGCTGGAAGCAAAACAGTAACTGCCGGCAGGGACTGCTAGACTCTGAGAAGAAGAAGAATCTGCATTTATATAGCGCTTTTCTTACATCCAAAGCGCTTTACAAGCAATGCTAGACTGGTAGTGAAGTGACTGAATGTGTGGTGGCGGCCATATCGCACATCACCCACACACAGCCTGGATAATTGCATGAACCGGCTTATGGGAAGGGGAATGTTGGCCAGGACACCGGGAATGTTCCGTACTCTTTGCGAAGGGTGCCCTGGGTTCTTTACTTCCACCTGGACACCCACCAGGACAACACACCAGGATAGGTAGAAGGGACCTCGGTTTAACATCTCATCGAAGGTGGCACACCCCAGCAGTACAGCACCCCCCAATACTGCACTCGGATGCCAGCGATTTTTTAGGTGCAAGTCCAATCCCGGTGTGGGGCGAGAACCCACGACCTTTTGGTCCAGAGGCGGATGTGCTACCAACTGAGCCACGCTGACACTGAGGAGAAGGGGAGAGAGGTGGCACGACAGGCGCGCAAATGTATGGGGGGATATAATAGAGTAGATGTTAACCAAGGTCAGACAAAACACCAGTGGTCATAACCTCGAACTGGAAGGAGGAATATGCAGAAAGGACATAAAGAAATTTCTTTTCTGAGAGAGAGTGGTGGACCAATGAAACAGATTTACTTCAGGAAAAGGTGAATGCTTGCTCTGTATCAGACTTCAAGATCAAATGGGATAGACTCAGTGGGGTGGTTGGGTGGCAGGATTGCAAAGTGTCAGAAAGGAGGGAGAACCAGTTAAATCGGGTAGAAAATAACAGGACAGACTAGTTGGATGAAAAGTCCTTATCTGTACATAAGCGTCTGTGTAGCTATAAAGTTTATATCTAATAATAACCCCTTGAAGATGGTGTTGTAGTTCCCTTGCATGTGTGCAGTATTTATTAAAACCTTGTTTCTCAAAGATGGTTACCAGCACATATTTGTGCAGTAACAGGGTCCTTCAGAGCCATAGTAAAAATGCAAAGAAACTCACAATTTTTCCAATCCATTTCATCTCCATCTTGCCAACAAGAGGTAGGGTTAAGCATTTTGTGGTTAGCTGGGTGAATACCGAATTCTTGGGAAACAAAATTCCAGCTAAGAAATTTTCCAATTTTTTATCCTAAGATGGGCGATAAATTTCATTTGTGCAGGCAGCAGAGACATGTTTAACTGTACAAAAAAATTATAGCAGGAGTTTGGGTGGAAAAATGGAGTGCTGTCTCCAGTATGCTGACTACACTTTGTGACCACCAGGTGTTCTGGGTTTGAGTGTTTCTTTATAAAGTGATCGTGTACAGGACTCAACATTGTGTAACAGGTACTTCACATTATTAATTCTCCTATCATTAATGATGAACCCCTTTTGTCTTTCAGAGCGCAGCTGCTACAGCAGCAACTTTGGCCTTACCCAGTGGTGTTACTCCAGTCCAGCAAATTATTACACAGTCAGGTAACTAGTTGTGCATTAAGAAATTCCATGACTTCAATTGTGTGGTATTAGTGGACCTCAGAACTTTATCCTCACACTGGTTTAGCCCAGAGGTGAAAGAATGGAAAGCAAGGGTGACTCTCATTCTTAACATGGAGCAGCTTACTGCGAACCTCCACCTCACAGAGGAGAAATTCAAAGAGGCCTGCCAACCATGGCCATGAGATGTGAACCCTCTGGAAGACTAGATGGTGCTTGTTTTTTTTTTTTTTTGTATTTATATTTTACATTTTTTTCCCCCCGTTTTTTTTCTCCCTACTCTCCTAGGACCCCAGCACACGGCAGAGTGTGCGTGTGGAGGCGCTCTGTGGCACCGGTTCTGTCTCCTTCCACTCCCACACTATGCAAGCTGGCTCCTCTGAGCCTGACAGTACCATCCGTCCTCCACCGGGTGTCCGCCAAGGACCGGGAAACCCTTCATCTCTCCCCAGCAGAGGAGAGACTCCTCGTGGCAGCTCAGTCCTGCTCCTCGCCCCCAGGCAACTCGGGCTTGTTCCCGAACCTGGTCACCAGTGTGGCGCGAGGTGTGGCGTCCAGCCCCTCAACCCTCAGCGCCAGCGGCCCACTAGATGGTGCTCATTCTAAACCATGAGAGTGGGGGCAAGATTCACCTTAACGTTGATTCTTAAACGAAGTTAGACACACACCAGTTTTTGTTACTGTTATCTGTTTTTAATAGTTCAAAATTAACTTGTTTATCAGACTAACTAATTTTGTGTAATTTACAGGCATTTTATCTATCAGTACGAGTTACATATGAATGGTATTGGTAGCTATATATTCATCATGTCCTACGTATAGATGGCATGCCTTATGAAATACAGCAGTGTTTAACAAAAAAAATGCCTCATGAAATAAAGTGGAGTTAAAAAATGAAAAAAAAAAACTCCATAAAATAGCCTTTAAAAATTAATTGTGCTCTTTGATCTTTGCAAGGAAAAGACCTTCTTGGGGGTAGAGTGGGGTGTTGCCACTGTCTTAGCATAAGAGGTTCCTGTTCTCATTTACAGTTTATACTCTGATTTTTTGGGGGAGTAGAAATGTGTGCCTTTTCTTGTGGATATTGTAGCTTTATTTAGCGGCACATCTCATTTCTTCTGAATTAAATTCATTGCATTCAAAATACAGTAAACAAAATTTGTTATTTTCTTTGTAAGCCCTGAAATCAATGGTGATGTGGCTTCACTCCCAGTTTCATCTAAAAAGAACAGTTGCATAAGAACTTACCGTAACAGTAGATCTCACTTCGAGGGGGAGCTCTTGCAGCAGGTTACACCACAAGGACTGAAGCCGGCATGTGCCAGGACCCCACAGAACACTTTAGCTACCAGTATACATCGGGGGACTGCCCCCGACCTCGACCCACCCCCGACGTTGCATACAGTATAAAAGGGGCAATCTTACTTCGAGATACAGCTCTTGCAGCAGGTTACACCATTAGGACTGAAGCCGGCAGGCGCCAGCACCCCACGGAAATTTTCTAGCCAGCAGTCTTCAGCGGGTCCCCCCATAATCCTCAGTTCTTTTCCCACCATCGACATCGCCAGTATCAGCCTCTCAGTCTCCTTTTCTAGCGTGCGACGACCATTAGAACTACGATGATTTTCGTCTGCCTTTCGACTTTGGATCAACTGATGTCCTCTCCAACAACTTCTGTAGAGGGTCACCATATGAAGTGTGCCTGCGGCAAACAGATCCCCTTCAGGGATCCACATTCGGCCTGCGTGCGCTGCTTAGGCCCTGTACACGATACCAAGGCCTGCTCCTTCTGCCAGGGCTTCAACAGTCGCACCAGGATCCGCCGCCAGAAGGCCCTTCAAGCGTTTCTCTTGGAGGAGAAACTGAAAATTATGGATAAGGAACCTTCCTCCTGGGGGGAGTCGTCGGGTAAAACCACAAGCACCAGGACAAGCACTGGGAAAAGGAAAGATCGAGGTCTCCTGCGAGGGCCTCGGACTCCCGATGCTTCGGCTCGAAATCGGACCGCTCTCCCTCCAGGGCTCGGTCGCAACCTCCCCCGGTTCAGGTCAGATCTTCCAGCGGCTCCTCTTCTCTACAGCCCCTGAAGACTTCCAGGCCGTCTGCCTCTTCCACTCCATCTAAGGCCTCGTCGAAGTCCGGGGAGCGCCATAAATCTTCTTCCCGCCGGCAGGACACCAATGCCAGGTCAGTTTCCCAGTCTCCGCATGGATCGGATCCTGTTCCTCGTAAGAGCAAGGACCTGACGTCCCTCAAACGGACGTCGGACCCGGCGTTGGCCAAACACCACCGGGGCTCCCAGGAGCCGGCGACATCTAAACACCCGTGCCGGCTACTCCCGAGAAGAGGACCGCACCACCGCCGCCCGGCGGACACTGGTCAGAAGAATTCTTCTGAGCAGGATGCCACACAGCCCGAGGACCAGGCGGGTGACACCGGAGATGCCGGGCTGCCACGGGAACCTTCCCCGGAGCGGGAGACCCCCGGGGACCCGACACCCGACCCCGGCGCCAGGCCCGTTGTTGGGTATGAATCTGGCAGATTCTGGTGGGGCACCATCAAAAATGATGTGGTCACCACACATCCTTCTCCTACTCTGACTCCGCCTCCACCTACTCCTTCACCGCCTACGCCCCCTCCTCCACCTAAGGGGCCCATAGGACGATTGCCAACCCCCAAGGAGCAGACACCACCTCCTCGGGGCAGATCTTCAGAAAGGAGAAGACCTCCCTCTAGATCCCCCTCAGGGTCTACTAGCCCCAAGAGACCCAGGCAGCCGGTACACTCAGTCTGGGGAGGATTCCAGATCTGACACCTCAGAGTGCTGCAGATCACCTTCTCCTATCAGCATTTCCTCTCTGGACCCACACAACCTACCCAGGTCTCCTCTGGATGATCCCTCTTTCACAGAGATCATGAGGCACATCCAGGAGAACATGGGGTGGGATGCTGAAGAGCTCGACCCCGAGAGACAACGCCTTGCTCGCTACCTTCGGCAGAAAGACCCGAAGCCTGTGGTAGTGCCGCCCTTGGTGGATACCTTTGCAGACGTCACCAAGGCCGCCTGGAAACATCCACATTCCACTCCAGCAGTGCCGAAGAAGGCTGACCGCCTATACAAGGCCCCTAGGGAGGACCAGTATCTGGCGAACCATCCTCTGGCTGACTCCCTGGTCATCACTGCTTCGCATGACCGGTCTCGGAGACTTCAGCATTTGAGCACACAGCCACAGGACCAGGAATCCAAGCAATTGGATGTCCTGGGTAGGCACACGTACACGGCCGCGACTTGTGCCATCAGGTCACTGAATTACCTCACCCACATGGTTCAATTCCAGAACGCACTGTGGGAGCAGGGACAGGACCTCATCTAGAAGATGCCCGATGGTGACCACAAGGAGGAGCTCTTGAACCTCCTCCGCACGGGTTCGGATGTGGGGACCCAAGTGCTCAGAGCCACATACGATTCTGCAGACTTCTCCGGAGACACTCTTGGCTCCGTGTCTCCGGCTTTACCCCAGACTTCTAGAAGAACATCTTGGACGTCCCTTATAACGGCGAGATCCTATTTGGTGAAGCCTCTGAGAGAGTAATCACCAAACTTCAGGACGCAGGGAAGGCAGTCCGATCTGTACAAGCTATGTACAGGTCTCTGCCTAGTTCCTTTCGTAGGAACCAGAGCTGTTTCCATGGCTGGCTACAAAGGCAACAGCAACGTTCCGGCCAACAGCAGAGGGTCACTTTCACCCGCAAGGCCCAGGCCAAGTCATGCCCAGGCAGAGGCCAACGATTTGCAAAGTCTGCCCCGCCTGCCGGATCAAACGCTGCCACAGCATGACTCCTTCCCGGTCCCTGCCCCTCCTCAGGATCAACGGGAAAAGAAAGTCGGGGGTCGTATCGCACGCCACTTGCCAGGGTGGCAATCAATCACCACCGACAGGTGGGTTCTGCAGCTAGTCAAAGGCCATTATATAGAATTTGTAGGCAGTCTACCTACAAGATCTCCCCTGCTCTCCCGATATTTGGGTCAGCATGCCCTGCTCATACAGCAGGAAGTGCTCACGCTTCTGGAAAAGGAAGCCTTAGAGCACGTCCCAGAGAGGACTAGCGTTCTATTCTCACTTCTTCCTGGTTCCAAAGAAAACAGGGGACCTCCGTCCAATACTGGACCTCAGTGACCTCAACCTTTCGGTTGTTTACAAACGCTTCCGCATGGTGACCCTTCCGGGCCTAATTCCCATGCTGAAGCAGGACGCCTTTCTGGCATCTTTGGACATGCAGGTCGCCTACCTGCATATTCAGATTGCTCAAGCGCACCGGAGGTTCCTGAGCTTCGAGTTTCAGAGCTGCCATTATCAGTTCCAAGCTCTTCCCTTCAGGCTGTCATCGGCACCTCGCGTATTCATGAAGTGCATGGCGGTCATAGTGGCATCTCTGAGGAGACAAGGCCACTATGTGTTCCCATACCTGGATGACTGGCTTCTCATGGCATCCTCCAGGGAGGCACTGGCGACGACTATTCACTGCACCCAGTCCCTTTTTCAATCACTGGGTATTCTCATCAACTGCGAGAAGTCACTCCTTGTGCCGTCCCAGAAACTGCAGTTTATAGGAGCAGTTCTGGACACCATCAGAGGGAAAGCTTTCCGTCCCTCAGACAGAGCGGAACACATCAGATCCCTCATCAGGGACTTGTTGGTGAAGAAGACCGTCCCAGCCAGACTGGTCCTTTGCCTGCTTGGACACATGGCTGCGGCCATTGCGACAGTCCCGCTGGCATGTCTCCACATGCGGGTTACCCAGTGGATGCTACGGGTGCAGTGGGACCAAAGGCAAGACCATCTGCAGCATCCAGTCCGAATCACGAAAGCCGTAATTCGGGATTGGCAATGGTGGCTAAATCCAGGGAACCTCTCTGTGGGGGTTCCCTTCACAGCGCAGTCTCCGTCTGTGACCCTCTCCACAGACGCCTCAGGGCTCGGGTGGGGAGCACACCTGGATGGTGTTTGGTCTCGGGGCCCGTGGACAGCCCAGGAGTCTCATCTCCACATCAGCATTTTGGAAATGAGGGCAGTCCTTTACGCTCTGCAAGCCTTCTAGTCAGAGATTCCACCAGGTACACTTCTGTTACAAACAGACAATACCGCAGTGATGTATTACCTCAACAAACAAGGAGGCACTCACTCCTACCCGCTTTGCAGGGAGGCCATGAGAGTGTGGGAGTGGGTATTGCAATACAGCGCAAACCTAATTGCAGTACATGTCCTGGGAGTGGACAGCACCATTGCAGACAGTCTGAGCTGCTCTCAGGCCAGAGTCCACGAGTGGGAACTTCTGCAGGAGGTGGCAGAGGATCTGTTTCACAGATGGGGCACTCCAGAGTTGGACCTTTTCGCGTCCCCATACAACGCAAAACTGCCCAATTTTTGCTCGCTAGATCCAGGGCCTGGTGTTTTCTGGTGAGACGCGTTGTCCCTCTCCTGGGCGGGCAGATTCCTCTATGCCTTCCCTCCTTTCCCGTTGATCCAGAGAGTTCTGTTAAAACTTCGCCGGGAGCAAGCGACACTCATTCTGATCGCACCCTTCTGGCACAGACAGATTTGGTTCCCTCTTTTGCATCAGCTATCCCAGGAACCTCCAGTTACTTTGCCAATCAGCTCCCATCTATTGTCTCAGGAGGCGAGTTCATTGGTCCATCCAGACTTGCGCTCATTGAACCTGCATGCTTGGCTCCTAGAGACATAGCCATGATGCGATACGGGGTCTCGCAAGAAGTGGCAGACGTACTCTCTGCTGCCAGAAAACAGACTACCCACTCAACTTATGCCATGAAATGGCTTAGATTCTGTTTGTGGGCTCAAGCGCACAGCTTCCCGCTGTTAGACTGTCCAGAAAAGCTGGTTCTGGACTACCTGCTTTCCCTCTTCCACTCCGAACTGGCTTACTCCTCGATTAAAGTGCACCTTTGTGCAATTTCTGCTTACCATGCCCCTGTAAGCCATCGGACGGTGGCCCTGCTGGACACTGCTCGTGCCTTTTTAAGGGGTGTCCTCCACCTTGGGCCTCCCATCAAAGATCCAATCCCTCCTTGGGACTTACCTTTTGTCCTGGAGCAGCTTACGCTGCCACCCTTTGAACCTGTCGCGGATTGCGAGCTACGTTTTCTCTCTTGGAAAACGTTATTTTTAGTTGCTGTTACTTCAGCTAGAAGGATCTCGGAATTGCATGCTCTTATGTGCAAAGAGCCTTATTTGGTTTTCCACCAGGACGGTATCCCTAAGGACAAACCCAAAGTTTTTGCCTAAGGTGGTTTCAGCTCTCACCCTAAATCAGGATATCGATCTACCAGTGTATTTCCCAAGGTACTCTAATCGAGGAGAAGCCCTTCTGCACACCCTTGATGTGCATCGGTGCCTCAGATACTACCTGACCAGAACCGAACAACTCAGGAAGTCGGACCAACTTTTCGTCTCCTTCGCTCACAGAATGATAGGAGCTCCTGTCTCCAAACAGTCAGTCTCTAGGTGGCTCATCCACTGCATCACTTTTTGTTATGACGAGCGCAATAAGCCCTTACCGGGTATGGTCAAGGGTCATTCCACAAGAGGGGTGGCTACTTCCTTTGCGGCGTTAAAGAACGTCTCACCTCAGCTATTTGCGTAGCAGCTACTTGGATCTCTGTGCATACCTTTATCAGGCATTACAGTCTGGACATTGCATCAAGGTGAAGAGCGGGGTTCAGTCTAGCCGTCCTTCAGGGACTTCTGTCCTAGGTTCGAGTTATATCGAGGTCTCTACCTTTCCTCCTCCCGGTGGTGCATGATTGCCACTACTGCTTGGAAATCAGCAGGTACCTTCCTAATGGTGTAACCTGCTGCAAGAGCTGTATCTCAAAATAAGATAGTACAGTTACGCAAGAACTTACCGTAACAGTAGATCTTCGAGAACAGCTCTTGCAGCAGGTACCTTCCCGCCCACCATCCCCCATATTGGAGGTAGGTCGTAGTGAAGCACCCATCTTATGGGATGGGACATTACTATTCAGTAGTCTTTGCCATCTGGCGGCAGATCCTCGGTCTCCTCTTCTGATGTCATCCAGCGGCCGGGAGTCTCCGGCGGGAGAACTGAGGATTATGGGGGGAACGCCTCCTTATGTACTACGCCGGATGTCGGGGGTGGGACTGACGTCGGAGGCGGTCCCCGCTGAAGACTGCTAGCTAGAAAATTTCCGTGGGGTTCTGGTGCCTGCCGGCTTCAGTCCTAATGGTGTAACCTGCTGCAGGAGCTGTTCTCGAAGATCTGCTGTTACAGTAAGTTCTTACGTAACTGTACTGTCCCCCAGCACCACCTCAGTTCTTTTCCCGCCTTCAACCTGCTCACGTTGGCTTCACCGATGCCTTCTGTTCTAGTTTGACTGCCATTTTGACTGCGTTTTTACCAATGCTTTATTTCCTTCAGTATTTAGCCTTTTTCCTCTGCATGCCTACTTCCTCGCCACCACCTATCGAACAGCGCCAATCCAAGTGTGCCTGCAGCAAGGAAATTTCATCGAAAGACTGCCATTCTGGCCGGCCCGGTGGCACTGAGGGTTGAGGTGCTGGGCGCCACACCTGCGTACCACGCCGCGACTTGGGAACAAGCATGGGTTGTGCGGGGGCTTGGCAGGGCGGAGAGGATAGGCGCCCGATTGCAGCTCTCCTCCCGAGGTGGGGTTGTAACTGCAGGCTCCGCTGCAATGCCGCCACCTGGGGAGCCCAGGTGGATGGCGGTAGGTGAGCAGCAGCAAGCAGATTGGGTGATGGTCTGAAGAGGGGCGAGCAGGAGGTATGGCCCCAGCGTGCCTCCGCTCATAGCCCCTCATTGCACGCCACGCCAGCGGGAAGGAATCGGGGAGACACCTTGCTCCCTCCTAGGCAAAGATGCCTCCATTGGACATCTCCGGGCTCATGGACAGACTCCGCTGTGCGGATCACGTACACATACACAAAGTGCTGGTTTGGAGAGAGTGGCGCCGAGGATACCCTCTCCACCCCTACCTGGGGGGTATACCAGGGGTCTTCAGGGGAGTGTGTGTGGACGAGGCGTTCTAGGGGCAGATCATGACGGGGTATGGGGGGTCCACAGAGGACGTCTGAGAGAGTGGAGGGAGGAGGTAGATAAGGAGTATAAACACAAGGTTTAAAAAAAAAAAAACAAAAAAAGTGCCATTCTGCCTGCCTTCTCTGTCTGGGCCCAGAACACTACACCGAGGCCTGCAAGCATTGCTTGAAGTTCAACATCAGGACCAGGATTTACTGCCAAAAAGGCCCCAAATCCTTATTGCTAGAAAAACCAGATGGAAGACCCAGGGAGAGAGTTCCTCTTCTTCCCCCATTTCAGAGGCTTCGGCCATCTCTGGCCTCCACAAGGACCAGAAATCATCGGGGAAGCATTGCCACAAGAAGAAGCACAAGACAAGTCCTCCATGGACTCTTGTTCCCGATCCTTGCTTAAGTAGGACAGACTCCAGACTTACTGTGGTGAAACCTTCTGCCCTGGTATGGATGTCAGGTGGAGGTTCTTCAGGGTTGAGGGCTTCGTCCTCAGCCGTACAGCCCCTGAAGCTTTGGCCCTCTCTGACTTCAGGCCCACAGCCATGTGGCTTAGCCCGATCCTACTCAGGCGGTGGGTCCCTCTGTCACCTATCCGGCGAAGACGTCATCCAAGTTGGCCACTTCTTCCAGTGCCGACTCCCTGGGCCAATGCCGGGGGCAGGAGCTTGCCTTCCCTAGGAAGGCGGCGACTCTGTCCGCCCTGGGTATTCGGTTCCCCTCATCGGGCATCTGCCAAGCAGACACCGGCAGCTACCCCAGACCAACATCAGTAGATGCCCGTTTTGTCAGCACTGGTGTCCCCAGCGTCTGTCCCAGCAACCTCTAACTGTGTCGCTGGACCCCCGTTCGTCACTGGCAGACGAACGTTCAGGTCCTACACCAGAGCCAGCAACACCATCGTCCAACCAACCGATGACAGCGCATGATGGTACCTTAGTTCCACTGATGCTGGCCGATCCCATTTCACAGGCACCAGCGCCATGCCAGAGGCTCCCCAGGAGCCCAGAATTCCGCTGTCTGATGTAAAGGATCGCTTTTCATCCTGGTGGAACACCATCAAAGGTGATCTTATTTCACCAAGACCTGACTCTCCTCCTCTAGATCTCACACCTCCTCTCCCCTACCCCTCAGCCCAAGGAGCCCACTCCTCAGCTGAGGGAAACCATCCCACAACTGACTAACCCATGCAGGGGTCACACTGACCACAAGGAAAGCAGACATCACTCTTCTTCCAGATCGGACAGGCATGGACGTCGCTCCAGAGGATGTCGCCACCGACGCACCCATTCTATGTCTACAACTTCTGAGGACTCGCGCCATAGCTCTTCCTCCTCATCTAGGTCCTCCTCCAGTGGCGCTCCTTCCCTTCCAGAACCCAAGTACTCCCGCAGGTCTCCACCTGACAAACCATCGTTTTTATGGACGTCATACGCCATTTCCAGGACAACATGGGGTGGGATACGGATGATGTGGCCCTGGAGAGGCATCACCTGGCCAAGTATCTCCACCAGAAGGACGCTAAGCCTGTAGTGGTGCCACCCCTAGTTGGCACCTTCCAGGATGTCACCAGGGCCGCATGGAAGCACCTCTCTGTTTGTTCAGCTATGCCCGAGAAATCAGACCGCCTCTACATGGCTCCCAGGGAAGAACCCTTTCTGGGCGAACAACCCCTGGCGGACTCTATGGCAATCACAGCTGCCGACAATAGGTGGAAATGACCCAGGCACCTGAGCACTCGGCCTCCGGACAAGGAGTCTTAAGCAAATGGACCAATTTGGCAGGAAGGTCTATGCTTCTGCCACTCGTACCCTATGCTCCCTAAACTTTCTTATTCACATGGTCCAATTTCAAAATGCCCTCTGGGGAGCAGGGCATGGAAATAGCCCATGCCCTGCCTGACGTGCCCCAGAAGGCAGGAAGGGAGGCGCAAGGGAGGGAGGTCTCGAAAACCATGCTGGTGGAACAAGGAGGTCCAGGAGGCGGTGAGGCAAAAGGAGGCCTACAGTAGATACAAAAGATCACAAGGGGAGTGGGATTGGGAGGGCTATAGTCTGGCAGTCAGGCAGGTCACCAGAGTAGTGAGGGGGGCAAAGACTAGGAGGTAAATGAGACTAGCGCAGGGGATTCGGGGTGGGGACAAGGGTTCTATAGGTGTATTGGAGAAAGGAGAAAAGTCAAGGGCCAGCTCACTAGGCTGTGGATGGGGGTGGGCGGAAGGGGCTGGGGAGCAGGCGGAGGTACTCAGTTAGTACTTTGCCTTGGTATTCACTAGGAAGGGGGCTGGGGATACTCCATATATGGGGCTACAGGGGACAAATGGGGCAGCAGACCTGCCTGTTAGAGTACCTGTCGGCGAGTGAGTCATTGGGGGAGAAAGTCTGGAGGCAGGGAGACGGAATGGATCTGCCGGGGGGGGGGGGGGAGATAACACACGGATATCTCTATCGGCCATGTGTGAGAAGCCCTCAAGTCTCTAAAGACAGACAGATCCCTGGGTCCTGATGCTATCCATCCCAGAGTACTGTGGGAGTTGGCTGATGTTTTGGCTGCACCACTGGCTAATCTGTTTAACTTGTCACTGCAGATGGGGAGGATGCCCTGGGACTGGAGGCAGGCACACGTGCCCATCCGTAAAGGAGGTTCGAGGGAAAAGCCAGGGAACTGTAGACCTGTCAGTTTGACGTCAGTGGTGGGAACGCCACGTGGAGGGCATACTTGGGGAGAGATTGGGGGGTTCTTAAATGTGAAGGGATATGTAGATGACCAGCAGCATGGGTTTGTACCAGGTAGGTCGTGTCAGACTAACCTTGTGGAGTTCTACCAGTGGGACACATCAGTACTCGACCAGGGGAAACGAGTGGATGTATTGCTCCTGGACTTCAGCAAGGCGTTTGAGTCGGTCCCCCACAGGGGTCTGTTGGAGAAGCTGATGAAATTGGGGATAGGACCACTGCTGGTTAAGTGGATTAAAACTGTTTGTCTGAGCGCACTCCAGAGAGTAGTGGTGGGGAGGGGGTCTTGTCTCCTAGGGAAGTCATTAGTGGAGTCCCACAGGGTCTGTTCTGGGGCCGGTCCTGTTTAATGCCTACATCTCTATCAGGATAGATATCAGCTGTGATATGTCTTTTTGCGGACAACTTTAAACTGGGGATGGTAGTGGATGGAGAGGAAGGGAAGGCGTCCCTGCAAAGGGATCTGGATACTCTGGAAAGATGGTCACGCACCTGCAGATTGCAATTTAACCCCTCCAAGTGCACGGTGCTACACCTAGGAAGAAGGAACCCGGAATATATGTACACTCTGGGAGGGGAGGAGCTGCAGGCTTCGTAAGGGGAAAAAGACTTGGGAGTCCTGGTTGATGTCAACATGAATAATTCAGAGCAGTGCAGGAGGGCCATGGTTGGGGCAAATCAGATGCTGGGATGCATCGCTACGGGGATTACCTCGAGAAGCAGGGAAGTGATTTTGCTACTGTACACCAGCCTGGTTAGACTGCACCTGGAGTACTGTGTGCAGTTCTGGAGGCCGCACCTTAGGAGGGACATCCTTAGGAGGGACTTCCAGCTTCTGGAGAGGGTTCCGAGGAGGGCAACTAGAATGATCCGGGGACTGGGAGATATGACGTATGAGGAGCGGCTGGAGGAGCTCAACCTGTTCTCACTGGAGGAGAGGAGGGACAGGATATGATTGAGGTCTTCAGGTACCTCAAAGGGGTAAATAAGGTAGGCCTAGATGGGAGTCACAAGAGGGCACAGTTGGAAGACTGAGGGTGGAAGGCTAAGTGGGGAAAGGAGGAGGAGGAAGTACTTCATTGAGAGTGGTGGAATCATGGAATGCACTGCTTGAGGAGCTTTTACAGGAGCTACTGTGACAGGTTCAAGAGAGGATGGGACAGATCTATGCAAGATCTAAAGGAGGAGGGCCTGCCCGGGGGACAAGCAGGAAGGGAGTAAAGTGAATGACTACAATAACCAGTCAGGATACTGAAGCCCCAGCAGACTCGGTGGACCATGAGGCCTACTCTGCTGGTGTTTTAGTATGTTCTGAAAACAGGATCAGACGTCAGCACTCAAGTCCTGTGGTCCTCTTATAATTCGGCTGACATCGCAGCACGAGCAGTGGCTACAGGGGGTTTGCGTCAGAAGGCACTCCTGGCTCATAGAGTTTCAGGCTTCTCACAGGATGTCCAAGCTGGTATCATAGATGTCCCTTTTAAAGGCTTGGTCCTTTTTGGAGAGGAGTCTAAGAAAATTCACTCTTCTCCAAGACTCTGGCAAGGCTATCCAAGCCATACAGACTATGTACTGGTCCAGTCAGAAGCCATTTCAGCGACAGCCCTTTCGACGCCCTGCCAGGCAACAGCCCAGCGGTCAGCAGTAGCGAGGAGCTTTTAAATGTAAGGCCTCCTCTCAGAACCCTGGAGGTTCCACTCTCAGTGCCGCCAGGTCCTCCCAGGCCACTCTGCCCGCCCCTAGCACCACCTCCTGACTCCTTGTCTGACCCCCCCCTCTGCCAGCCGAAGCCCTGGGAGAGGTAATAGGGGGCCGCTTTTCTCTCTATCTAGAGGGATGAAGCAGAATCGCAATTGACCACTGGGTCCTGCAACTGATAAAAAAAAAAAAATAAATAAATAAAAAAGGGGGGGCATACGATAGTTTTTGAAGGTACCCCCGGACAACCCCCAACTACCCTCCCGCTATTCCCCATCCCATGCAGCCCTCATCCAAGAAGAAATGCAGGCCCTGCTGCACAAACCAGGCAATGGAGCCGGTGCCAGACTCCCAGAGGGGAAAGTGTTCCACTTTTTCCCTGGTTCCCAAGGAAACCGGGGATCTACGCCCCATCTTGGACCTCAGCAACCTGAACAAATACATGGAGTACAAACTGTTCAGGATGGTAACCCTTATAGGCCTAATCCCCCCTGTTGCACCAAGGGGACTGGCTTTCCTCGCTAGACATGCAGGTTGCTTACTTTCGCATCCTGATCGGCCAGCCCCACTGCAGGTTCCTTCATTTCCTCTTTCAAGGGCACCACTTCCAGTTCTGAGCTCTTCGTTCCGGCTGTCCTTGGCTCATCGAGTCTTTACAAAGTGCCTTGCCATAGTGGCAGCGGCTCTCAGGGCAAGGGGTCATTACGTCTTCCTGTACGTGGACGATTGGCTCCTCACAGCCCCCTCCAGGGAAAGGCTGCTACAGACCATGGAAGGCACCTGTTCCCTATTTTGAGACTTGGGAATCACCTTGAACCTTCCAAAGTCCTCCCCCTGGCCCACCTAGGAGCTTCAGTTTATAAGAGCCCTTCTGGACACTGTCCATGGGAAGGCTTTCCTTCCTGCGGCAGAGCAGATTGCCTTCTGGCTCATGCATGAGTAGTCTCCTCTGCCAGTATGTTCCCAGCCAGAATGGTTCTCTGGCTCCTGGGACACATAGCAGCAGCCATCGCAACCGTGCCATTGGCACACCTTCACAGGCGAGTAATCAGTGGCACTTGCAAATACAATGGGATCAGCATACAGGTGACCTAGACCAGATTGTCGGTCTTTGAACTAGTCTGTCAGACTCTGCAATGGTGGCTAACTTCTTCCAACCTCTCAGAGGGCATGCCCTTCAGGAGGTCACCCCCCACACTCAGTCCCTGACCACAGATGTTTCCAGCAGGGCTGGGGAGCTCACCTTGCAGACCGACTGAATGAAGGTCAGTGGTCTGCATTAGAGAAATCTCTCCATATCAACGTGCTGGACAGGAGGGCGATCCTCTACGCCATGCAAGCTGTGCAGATGGACTTGGCCCCGAGCCACCTATTCATCCAGACAGACACGTCAGTGGTATTATATATCAGCGGGGGGGGGGGGATTCATTCATACCCTCTCTGCAGGGAAGCTATGAGGGTCTGGTACTGGGCCATCGAGCATCAGCTGGAACCCTCAGTCGATCGCAGTCCAAAACCCACGAGTGGGAGCTCCTACAATCAGTCGCAGAAGACCTCTTCAACAGATGGGGCCATCCTGAGCTGGACCTCTTTGCATCCCCCATTCAGTGCAAAACTGCCCAGTTTCTGCTCACTAGATCCAGGGCCTGGTGTTTTATGGTGAGATACGTTGTCACTTTGCTGGACAGGGAGATTGCTGTACGCCTTTCCTCCCTTTCTGCTGATCCAGAGAGTCCTTCTCAAGCTGCAATCTGAGGGAGCAGACATGATCTTGATTGCTTCCTACTGGCCTTGATAGATTTGGTTCCCTCTACTTAAGCAACTGGCAGTGGAACACCTGATCTCTCTGCCTCTGAATTCTCACTTGCTCTCCCAGGAGAGGGGGGGGGTACATTAGTTCACCCCGACTTGAAATCGCTGCACCTGTCCTGCATGCATGGCTCCTACAGACTTAACCGTCACTAGTTTTGGTGTCTCTGCAAGAGTGGCAGACATCCTAGTTGTAGCACGGAAGCTGTCATCTAGGGCCACGTATGCAATTATGCAATGAAGTGAAAGTGGTTTTGCACCTGGGCCTCCACTCGCTACTTTGACCCTTTCTCCTGTCCTGTGAACTCGGTCCTCGAATACCTTCTGTCGTTATCGGACTGAGCTACTCATCTATCAAGGTGCATCTTTCCGCTGTGTCCACATACCATGCACTGGTACAGGGGAAGACCCTTGCCCAGCTTGATTTACCCCGCACATTTTTGTGAATATCCTTCATTTGAAGCCCCTTGTCAGGGACCCTGTCCTTCCGTTGGACCTTTTTTTTGTTTTGGAAAAATCTACTTTGCCTCCCTTCGAACCAGCTGCAGAATGCAAGCTGCACTTCCTGTCGTAGAAAGCATTGTTTTTAGTCCGAGTTACTTCTGCTCAGAGCATTTCCGAGCTTCAGGCTTTGATGTGCAAAGAGCCTTACCAAGAACCGGGTGTCCTTGCAGACAAATCCTAAGTTCCTACCCAAGGTGGTGTCCGAATTCACCATTAACCAGGACATTTATCTTCTTCTTGTCAAGAGCACTCTAATCGAGGGGAGGCTCTCTTTCACACTCCGGATGTCCACTGGGCCCTCCTCTACTGTCAAACCCGTATCCGGCATTCCAGAAAGTTTGATCAGTTATTTGTTTCATTTACCCTGAGAACTTGAGGGGAGCCTGTTTCTAAGCAAACATTATCTAACTGGTTGGTTCATTGTATTGTCTACTGTTACCAGAAATATGATGAGCCTTTACTGGGCTTGGTTAAAGGCCATTCCACCAGGGTTGTTACTGCTTCCTTTGCATCTCTGTGAAACATGTCAGCGGCAGATATCTACACAGCGGCCACCTGGAGCTCTGTCCACACCTCATTAAACATTATAGTTTGGACACTGCTTCCAGGCGAAGGACAGGCTTTGGTCTTGCTGTCCTTCAGGGCCTTCTGTCATGAGGAACCCAGCTTTTCAGCCTCATTTCCTCTGCCCTTACGTCAGAATTTATCCTTGTACTGCTTGGGACTCTGTCCTTATGGTGTAACCTGCTGCAAGAGCTCCCCCTCGAAGTGAGATAGTACAGTTATGTAAGAACTTACTGTAACAGTAGATCTTCAAGAGGAGTGCTTGAGCAGGTGCTGCTTTCCCTCCCTTCTTCCTCCTGGTCTCTTACTCCGCATTATCAGTTATTCCATCATACCTCCTCAGCTCCTGGAGCCTCCTTGATTCTCTGTTCTCTGTGTGTGCGAGGTCTCAGGCGGGAGGAACAGGTGGTACTACAGGGCGCTCCTTTATAATGCGTGGCCGAGGCGGGCCGGCGTCGAAGTGGGATCCCCTACCGCTGTATTCTGCTTGCTAGAAGTTTTCGTGGTATCCTGGTGCCAATCTGCTTCAGTCCTTATGGTGTAACCTGCAAGAGCTCCTCTCAAAGATCTACTGTTACGGTAAGTTCTTATGTAACTGTACTATCTTCAAGGGAATCTGTCATTGAGTCACACCGTAGGAACTTCACCATCAGTGAGGGGAATCCACCACGGAAGATTTTCAGCAGTACAACTGGTTCGCCCACGCCGTCGACTCCGTCCAACATCACTAACCCTGTAGCATGCGTGGCGCCCGGCCCTCCTTAGTTCTTTCTCCCGGAGACAAAGGGAGCCTTATCCCTAGCCATGGATTACTGAGGAGAGAGAGAGGTGCCTAGACCTTTATGAAATGCTGGGTACACCAGACAGCCAGTTCCTAGACAAGAACCTCATAAAGGGGGATGGTGGGAGGGGAAAGCAGACCTGATGACAGATCCCCTCGAAGATCTGCTTTTACAGTAAGTTTTTACGTAACTTTTCTAGCGTCATTGGGTCAGACTGTAGGAACGAGTCTGAGGTAGTTACAGATGCACACAGTCTGGGAGGAGTGCTCTCCATAAACGCAAGACAGGAGGCCCTGCAGAAACCTGCATGAACTCTTGAAGCAATGTCCAGACTGTAGTGTTTGGTGAAAATATGGACAGTACTCCAGGTGACTGCCTCACAGATGTCAATGGCTGAGACCCTTCGGAAACGAGCCACAGAGGTGGCCATGCCTCTGGTGCAATGAGCTTTGACAGCACCGGGCAGTTCTTTGCCGTACTTGTTGTAGCAAAACACAATTCAGTAAGCCAACCATTTGGATAAACATCGCTTAGAAACTGAAGCGCCCTCTCTACCTGGGACGAAGGAAATGAACAACTGCTTCGGTTTTCGACTTTCCTTGGGCTGAAGCAAGTAGTATTTCAAAGTTATGCGCACATCTAGGGTGTGGAGCAGTGCTTCAAGTCCCAAGTCAGGACTGGAGAATGGACGGGGAGTTTCAGGTGCGGGATCCCCTGAGAAAGGTTTGGGAGACATCCAGCTGAGCAGTCGTGCGGTCACCCATGGGCTTATGAAGCACAAAGATGGCTGAAGGGTGCAAAGATGGCTGAACGGTGCACCTTGAGGGGAGGAGTACTGGAGACCGGAGTCAGAGCGACCGGGTAGTCCAGGATGTGGTTCACCTAGCAGGTGAAAGGGGCCAAACGATGTTTGGCAGCCCAGATGGCAAACTGCTTCCACTTCATGGCATATGTGGCTTGAGTGGAAGGTTTCTGGGTTGCCACAAGGATGTCCGCCACCCTGTTCAACACCACAGACCTGGCGATGGCTATGTCCTCAGGAGCCAGGCATGCAGATGGAGGGACCTGAGGCTGCGATGGACCAGGGGTCTCCTGATCCTGGGTCAACAGTTTCCTGCATAGAGGGAGAAGGATTGGAGGTTCCTCTGCCAGCTGCTGTAGCAGAGGAACCCATATCTGCCAAGGCCAGAATGGAACCACTAGGATCATACTGGCCCCCTCCATCTACAACTTGATTAGCACCCTCTAGATCAGAGGAAATGGAGGGAATGCATAAAGAAACCTCGCTCCAAGAGAGGGACCATGCATCTTGCCAGAAAACTCCAGGCTCTGGATCTAGTGAGCAGAAATTGGACGGTTTTGCATTGAGTGGGGACGCTAAAAGATCCAACTCTGGATGACCCCATCTGTCTAACAAATCTTCTGCAACGGATGAAAGAAGCTCCTATTCGTGCATGTTGGACCGAATCCTACTGAGGCTGTCTGTCAGAGTGTTTAATACGCCTGGCATGTGGACTGCAGAGTGTGTCAGACTGTGAACTAGTGCCCAGTGCCACACTCTTATGGCCTCCCTGCATAGGGGGGTACGAATGAGGTGTCAACTCTTCCCCCCCCCCCCCACTTCTTGATGTAGGAAACTACACTTAAAATTGTCCAACTGCACAAGCAGCTGACCCAGAGCAAGGAGGTCCTGAAAAGCCTGCATGGCGTAGAGCACTGCCCTCCTCTCCAGGACATTGGTATGCAGTGAGGTTTCTAGCTGGGACTAAGAGCCCTGGGTCTGGAAGGGACCCAGGTGTGCTCCCCAGCCCAAACCTGAGGCATCTCTGGTTACGATCTGTTGCGGTGAGGAGATCTGGAATGAGACACCCTGAAGCAGGTTCATGTGGTCCATCTACCACTACAGTACCTTGCAGACTGGAGAAGAGACCAAGACTGGGCCATCTAACTCGTCCGTGTGCTGATCTCAATGTACCCAGAGGGTCCACTGGAGAGTGTGCATATGAAGTCATGCCAGTGGAACAGTGGGTATGGCAGCTGCCATCAGGCCCAGTAATCTGAGGTATACCCTGGCAGGAATGTAGCATCTTAGAGCAGCTTCCTGAGCTTGAGCTATAAGACACACTGCCCTGTTTTGGGGCAGGAAGGCCTTCCCTTGGGCCGAGTCTAGGACTGCCCCAATGTATTGCAGCCTTTGGGTCGGTACCAGAACCAATATGGGTAGACTGAACATGATGCCCAGGGAGTGGAAGAGCCAGAGAGTCCACTCCAGAATCAGTATAAGCTGATCTTACTTCGCGAGGGCTCTTGGAGTAGGCAATGACAGTTAGGACTGAGCCACCAGGTGCTAGCACCACGCGGGAAAACTTGGCTAGCAGTGTCTGATGGGGGCCGCTCACCTGGCATCACGTGACCGTTGTCGGCCCGGCGCTATATAGTGGGCGGTTCCCTTGCCTGCCTCCAGTTCTTTCCCACCGTCTACCTGCGCACGTCAGACCTTGCGGAATGCTGCTTCAGTCGACCACCATCTTAGATAAGTATATTCTTTTGAATTTTATTATTTTCCTGTTAAAAATCATTTTTTTCGAGATCGAAGTGCATGTCTTCACCAACTCCATCCGAGTCCTGCAAAAACAAGTGCTCCTGCGGAAAGCAGATACCGGAGAAAGACTGCCATACCTCGTGTCTCATCTGCCTAGGGCCTGGTCCATCCGGACCTAAAGTCCCTTCACTTGCTTGTGTGGCGCTTTCAGACATATCTGACTTCACACATCCTGCTTTGGAGTCTCCTCCAGAGTCGCTGAAGTCCTTGTAGAGACAAAAAAGCAATCTACTAGAACCACCTATGCGATGAAATGAAATGGAAGAGATTCTCTATCTGGGCTACCTCAAAGGGTTTGGACCATTTTTCGTGCCCTGTTCCTCAGGTCTTGGGGTATCTGCTGCATCTCTCTGATCTGGGACTTAGTTATTCCTCACTTAAGGTCCACTTGTCTGCCATATCCGCCTACCACACTCCGGTGGAAGGCAAAATTTTCACTCAGCTGAAGGTCTCCTGTCCCTTTCTGAAGTGAATACTCCACATGAAACCTCAGGTGAGGAACCCTGTTCCCCCTTGGGACCTGAACTTTATACTTGAGAAACTCTCTCTGCCTCCCTCTGAACCGTCCGTGAGTTGCGACCTGTGCTATTTGTTTTGGAAAGTGCTGTTTTTAGTTGTTGTTACTTCAGCTCGAAGGATTTCGAGCTTTAGGCCCTCGTGTGTAAGGAACCTTATTTGATTTTCCACAGAGCCCGGGTTGCTCTGCATACAAATCCTAAGTTTCTACCAAAGGTGGTTTCTAAGTTTACGTTGAATCAGACTATACACTTACCAGTGTATTATCCTGAGCACTCTAACCAAGGGGAGGCCATTCTGCACACACTGGATGAGCACAGAATTTTATGTTACTACACAAATCTGACGAAGACAGTCCGCAAAACGGATCAGCTTTTCGTTTCCTTTGCGCCCAAAAGAGAGGGTGCTGCAGTTTCAAAACAATGTTTACCCAAATGGTTGGCAAACTGCATTTTGTTCTCTTATGAGAAGTATAACAAACCCTTTCCGGGGGAAGTTAAAGGGCAGTCAGTCAGAGGCATGGCTGCATCTACTGCTTGTTTCAGAAATATTTTTGCCGTGGAGATCTGTGCGGCAGCCCCTTGGAGCTCTGTTCACACCTTCACTAAGCATTACAGTCTGGACATTGCGTCGTAGATGCAGGGCAGGCTTTGGACTAGCAGTCCTTCAGGGCCTTCTGTCTTAATTCCCTACTTTTCTGCAGACCTTTTTCCTGCCTCTCGTGTTAAGTATTTGCATAAATTATACTGCATGAGACTCCATTCTAAGTGTTGCTGCCTACAGCAAGAGCCCTCTCAAAGTAAGATAGTACAGTTATGTAAGAACTTACCGTAACAGTAAATCTTCGAGAGGCTCTTGAAGTAGGCACGCTTTTTCCTTCCCGCTACTGCTGCCACTTTTTCAGCCTATTGTAGTGGCTCCAGGAGCCCTCTCCTTCTCCTGTCGCTCCTTCTTTTGGGTCTCCGGCGGGAGAACTGGAGGCGAGTATGAGGACGCCCACTATATAGTGCCGGACTGACGCCAGTCATAAGTTGCCAAGTGGGTGGTTGCCTGCCAGACACTGCTAGCTAAGTTTTCCGTGTGGTCCTAGCACCTGGCAGCTCAGTCCTAGGTGTTAGTACTTACTGCAAGAGCCTCTTTCGAAGATCTACTGGTAAGTTATTATGTAATTGTACTTTACCTGGGCTGGGCCTTCAGGAGCCAATCGTCCAGATAAGGGAAAACATACAGACCCTTCCTTATGAGTGCTGCTGCGACCACTGCTAAGCACTTAGTAAAGACTCACTGCGCAGAGGACAAGACAAAGGGCAGCACTTTGCACTGATGTTGCTCGCCCTGAAGGGCAAAACCGAGAAACTTCCTGTGAGGAGGAAAGACTGAGATGTGCTGGTAGGCATCCTGTATGTCCAGTGAGCCACTCCCCCATTTTGAGGAGGGGCAACAGGCCTGGCAAAAGTTACATCTGGAACTTTCTGTACTGCACGTACAGATTGAGGTCCTTTAGGGCCAAAATGGGCCTCAAATTGCCAGTCTTTTTGGGTACCATGAAAAACCTGGAATAGAATCCATTGATCTTACTTCGAGAGGGCTCTTGCAGTAGGTAATTACATATAGGACTGAAGCCGGCAGGCGTCAGGACATCACGGAAACATTTCTAGCTAGCAGTCTCTGGCGGGGGACTGCCCCCATGTCAGGTGACTGGCGTCAGGTGATGTCTATATAAAGGGGTGGTCCCCCACGCCCGCATTCAGTTCTTTCCTGCGCTAGCTTACTTGGCGCCTCATGATTAGTTGACTGCTTCAGTCATTCAGTTCGGCCGGTTTTATTACCGCTTTTTCTCGATTTTCTTCCTAAAATCATTCAGTATTTGCCATGTATGTTGTCCCCTACTCCATCCGATTCGCATTAATAAAAAAAAAAGTACGATTCCTGCAGTGCCCAGCTCCCACACAAGGACGGACACTCCCAGTGCCTCTTCTGCCTAGGCCCGGATCACCCTGTGGAGAAGTGCCAGCACTGCCAGCAATTTAAATCTGCCACCCGTAAATGGAGGCAGCAGTCCCTGGAGGCCCACATCTTGAAGATGTGCTCCATGGAGGAGTAGCTGAAGAAGCTTCGGCAGGCTTCAACTTCCACTGAGGGTCACCATAAGGAGAAGCACTGGGACTCCGCTTCCACGGCCACCGCGACTTTGGCTGGAGTTGCCATGCTCCAGGTAACATCCCCCGGGGGACCATTCTTAGTCTGCCGCCTTGGAGGTTTCTGGCGGTGGCATCTTCCCTCCCGCCGGGCCTGGCCGCCTGGGCCTACCGGGCCTCCGGGACAAAGGAGGCAGCCGCTCCTAGAAGCCTACCACCCGCAGGCGCTTGCCTGGGTCAAGCGTGCTCCAGTAAGTCGGACGCCGGTGCCACTGCCTGCGCGGGTTCCAGGCCCGCTAAGACTCCGACCTCCGGGCAGTGCACGGCCTTGAAAACTCCTGCCAAGTCTGCTCCTCCCTTGCAGCCTTCGTCGGGAGTTGGGTCCGATAAGTCGGACGCCGGGTCCTCCTCCGCACGGCGTTGGAGCCGACGCTGGACCCTGTCGTCCAGTCCGTCGTCCCTGGCTCGCCATTATTGTCCGAAGCTCCAGTCTCTCCTTTGTTACACCCCGGGGACTTTAGTCTCCCTTTCCCAGGCAACAACGAGGATGCAGGTACGCTCTCATCAGGTCTCCCTCCCGCCGTGCCAGATGACCTGATGTTGGACCCTCTGATGCCGGCCTATCCAATGCCGGGTGACATCCCCTTACCGGACGCCGTCCCAACACCGGACCTGACTCCCGCCAGGCCTCCTGTACCTGGCCCGCTGGCTGGGCTTTTCCCAGGGCCGCCTGCCCCATCAGAGACCCTGGTGCCCGGGTATCCAACGCCATCCTACCTGGGACCGCAGTATCCCACGCCTCAGTACCTGACGCCGGCCTATCTGACGCCACAGTACCCATTGCCTCAGTACCCAACGCCTGGCTTCCCCCTGGGCTACTGGATACCGCCTACAGATATCCGCAATATCCGTATCCCCCTCCTCCACCACCCCCTCAGCCGTCCGGTGGACCTGAAGGAGATTCTGGCTTCTTGGTGGGCTGATGCCAAGGCTCAGCTCACCAGGGAGGTGGCGAGCCACCTGCAGACGCCGGACCTGGTTCCAGACCCCCGTCGTCGGAGATGAGACTCCCTCCCCCTTGCCCGATGCCAGAGTTGAGCCCTCTGGCTCAGGGGCAGGGGAGGACGTGCTTCTGAGGGGTTCCCAAGGGGTCCATTCCTCCCCCGCATCGGGAGGGGTTATCTTCTTCCTCCTCTTAGGAGACCTCAAACTCTGATTCCGACAGGGTGCTCCGATCCAGACAAGCCACGCACCCCAGACCATCCCAGGCCAAGGACTCCTCCGGAAGATACTTCTTTCCTGGAGTTGCTTAAAAAGATCCAGGTGGTCCACCAGTGGCAATCTCTGGAGCCGGATCCACAGCGGAAGAAACATGCTGCTCACCTGGATCTGCCGGAAACTGCTCCCGTGTTGATTCCACCCTGGATTGAGCCTCATGCGGACCTTGTTTCCACTATTTGGAAACAACCGTCGGCATTAGCCCCCCCTTCCGAGGAAGGTGGATAGGCTGTATCAGGCTACAAAGGGTGTGGATTCCTTGAATACACACCCCAAAGCTGACTGTCATGATTAGCGCTGCTCACAGCCGCTCTGCGAACCCAAAACATCTGAGCTCATCTCCACCTGACAAGGAATCCCGTCTTCTAGACCAGTATGGGAGGAAGGTGCATGCTTCTTCCACTCTGGGGATAAGGGCCCTGAATTATGTCACACATATGGGGGATTACCAGAAGACGATCCTGAGTGAGGTGGAAGCCAAGTTAGACTCCCTTCCTGAGTCTCAGACTAAGCAGGAAGTGGCTGATCTAGTCAGTTCTGCTCATTCGGCCAGTTGGCACATGCTTCGTGCCATGTATGACACAGTGGACGCTACTGGTCTGAGCTCGGCTTTCGCCATCTGCTTGCTGCATCATGCCTGGCTCCGGGTTTGGTCCCTGAAGTGCAGTCTGCTATTCAGGACGCACCCTTCAGGGGTTCGGTGCTGTTCGGTGGGGATGTCAAGGACATCATCACTGACCTGCAAGAGAAGGGCACTGCACTTAAGTCTGTTGACTGTCTGTACAGGCCCCCTCAGGGACAGCGTCACCCTTTTCACAGACATTCTCGGCCCAAAGCGAAACTTCAGGGCAAGCGGGCCAACAAACGCCGGGCCCTCCGGCTGCCAAGCCCCCCCACCCACCCAAAATGTGGCGGAAGCTTCAGCCGTGGCACTACCCCACACCTCCTGACTCCTCTCCTCTCCCACAGCCTCTGGGGCTCCCAGAGAACCGTAGGAGGAGGTTCTCCTTCCATCTACCAGGTTGGGAGGGATCACATCAGATGCTTGGGTGCTCCAATTGATAGCAGCAGGGCACTCAATCAGTTTCTACAGAAACCCCCAAAGACATCTTACTCCCAGGAACATCTTCCTCTGGTTCGGGAAGAAATATCCTCCCTTCTTTTGAAGGCGGCGATAGAATATGTCCCTTTCCACCTTTAGGAGACAGGCTGCTACTCCCATTTCTTCCTGGTTCCAAAGAAATCGGGAGACATGAGGCCCATTTTAAACCTTGGCTCCCTGAACATGTTTGTGGAATACAAAAGGTTTAGGATGCTCTCCCTGCAGAGCCTTCTGCCCTTACTTCGGCAGGGACAGTGGCTGTGCACCCTGGATATACAGGATGACTACCTGCATATCCCTATCGGCCCTTCCCACCACAAATTCCTTCAGTTCTAGTTCCGGGGAACCACTACCAGTTCAAGGCCCTCCCATTTGGTCTTTCCTCGGCGCCCCGAGTGTTCACCAAATGCCTTTTCGTGGTAGCAGCTCACCTGCGTACCCAGGGAGTGCAGGTTTTCCCCTACCTGGACGACTGGCTCCTGGCGGCCCCATCCTGGGAGGATCTCTGCGCTCTCTGTCCCTTACCCTGCAGGTTTTTACCAGCCTAGGTATCTCCATCTGTCAGGAGGAAAGTCCCACCTGGACCCCTGTCAGAGGCTCCAGTTTATCGGGGCGATCCTAGACACGACCACCGGCATGGCTTTTCTACCGCTGGACAGGGTGGATACTGTTCGGGCTCAGGCGAGCCTGCTGTCCAGTCTCAGGCAGGTCAGTTCTTCACCTCCTCCGGCTCATGGCGGCTGCGATTCCGATGGTCCCTCATGCTCGGCTCCACATGAGGATCTCTCAGTGGATGCTTCGGTCTCAGTGGGATCAGCTGGTGGACGACCTAGACCAAGAAGTCCTGGTCTCCAACCCCATGGTTCGGGACTTGAAATGGTGGATGGTTCAGGAGAATCTTTGCCGGGGAGTTCCCTTCTGTGTCAGGCCTCCCTCCGAAACACTGACAAGACTCCTCTGGAGAGGGTTGGGGAGCCCATCTGGGGTCTCATAGGACTTAGGGCTCCTAGTCCAGGCTCGAACGGTCGCTTCATATAAACATCCTTGAGCTCAGGGCCGTACTGTATGCTCTTCAAGCTCTGATTCTTTATGTGCTTCCTGGTCATCTGGCTGTCCAGACTGACGTGTGTAGTTTGGTACATCAACAAATGGAGTAATGCTTTCCTGCCCCCTTTGCAGGGAGACAATGAGAGTTTGGGATTGGGCAGTGCAACACAACCTTCACCTCACGGCGTTTCACGTTTTGGGAGTCGAAAACACGCTGGCAGGCCACCTCGGGCAGTCGTTGGCACAGGCTCACAAGTGGGAACTGGATCAGGGGGTGGTAGTTGATAACTTCCTGCATTGGGGGACACCTCAGGTAGACCTGTTTGCATCTCCTCACGATGCAGAACTTCCCGCCTTCTGCTCGCTCGCTCCAGGGCAAGGCATTTTTTTTTTTGGAGAGACGCTCTGTCTCTAGATTGGAAGGACAGATTTGTCTATGCCTCCCCCTCCCTCCAATTCCTTGAATTCCGAGGGTCTTACACAAACTCAAATCAGAAGGAGCTCACATGATCCTGATCGCTCCTTTCTGGCCCAGGAAAGTTTAGTTCTCTCTGCTGCAACACTACTCAGAGGAACCTCCTCTTCCTCTTCTGCAACTTTTGCTGACCCAGGATCAGGGGACCCTGGTTCATCCAGGTCTCAAATCCCTTCAGTTGCATGTGTGGCTCCTGCAGACGCAGCTCAAGCCCGACTCAGGGTTTCCCCACTTGTCGCTGAGATTCTGGTGGAGGCCAGAAAGCCTTCCACGAGATCTACCTACGCCATGAAATGGAAGTGGTTCTCTGTTTGGGCCTCTACTAAGAATTTTGAGCCTTTTTTGTGCCCTGTCGGGAGAGTTCTGGGCTATTTTTGCCATCTCTTTGACCTGGGTCCCAGTCATTCATCTCTGAAGGTTACCTCGGTGGCTGTCTCCGCTTATGTTCCTTTTGGTGACAGAACTATCACACAGTTGGAAGTCTCCAAGACTTTTCTTAGGGGGATCCTCCACTTGAGACTCCTATTCGCATCCCTGCCCTTCCTCCCCCCCCCCCCCGGATTTGAATTTCATTCTCAGAAACTTACTCTGCCTCCTTTTGAACCGCAGCTTCAGCAGACTTGAAGTTCCTCTCTTGGAAGACTCTCTTCCTAGTGGCCATTACCTCAGCTCGACGTATTTCAGAGCTTCAGGCCTTGATGTGTAAAATTCCTTATTTGATTTTTCACAAGGAATGTGTGGCTCTGCGTACCAACCCTGAGTTTCTCCCTAAGGTGGCGGCGGAATCTACGCTGAATCAATCCATTGAGCTACCCGCTTTCTTTATGCAACACTCCAATCAAGGGGAGTACCTCTTGCATACTTCGGATGTTCATCGAATTCTGAGATACTACACCAACAGGACGAAGGATCTCAGAAAGTCTGATCAGCTTTTTGTCTCTTTGCTTGCAAAAGAGAAGGCAATGCTGTCACTTAACAATGCCTTTCTAAGTGGTTGGCTCATTGTATCACTTTCTGCTACGACAAATACCACAAGACCCTGCTGGGTCAAGTCAGAGGTCACTCCACCAGGGGTGTTGCTGCCTCTGTGGCTTGTTTAAAGAATGTGTCCACGGCTGACATTTGTGCAGCCGCAGCTTGGACTTCTGTGCATACCTTTACGAAACACTACAGTTTGGACATTGCCTCTTGCCGTAGAGCAGGCTTCGGGTTGGCTGTTCTGCAAGGTCTCCTTTCTTGAGACCCTTACAGCCGGAGGTTCCATGGATGTGTTGGTTTCCTCCTCCCATGTGCTTCTCCTTCTTCCAGACTGCTTGGGACTCAGTCCTATATGTAATTACCTACTGTAAGAGCCCTCTCAAAGTAAGATAGTACAGTTATGTAGGAACTTACCGTAACAGTAGATCTTCGAGAGAGGCTGTTGCAGTAGATAATACCTTCCTGCCCTCCATCCCCCTTAGCTTTTTCAGCTCATTTTCCGGGAAGGGAAATATCCGTTTCTCTCTCGTCTTACCTTTTTTGGCCCTTGGCAGGAAAGAACTGGAAGGCGGGCGTGGGGGACAGCCCCTTTATATGGACGTTGCCTGATGCTGGTCACCTGACATGGGGGCGGTCCCCCACCAGAGACTGCTAGCTAGAAGTGTTTCCGTGGGGTTCTGATGCCTGCCAGCTTCAGTCCTATATGTAATTACTATGACTACTCCTGGTTTAACAATTGGAATAAAAAATAAAAAAAATTACCTACTGCAAGAGCCTCTCTCGAAGATCTTCTGTTACGGTAAATTCTTACGTAACTGTACTTTTCTTTGGTGCCTTGAAACTGGCTTGATAGCCTCTCTGTGTAGAAGGGGGCTATACCTTCTCCCAGAGAACAGGTAGATAAGCCAGAGGAAAACTGGTGGGTGGAGATGGGGTTTATGGAGGTTGCTCAGTGGGCTTCAGGGTGTGCCCCTGCTCTGTGATTTGCAGAATCCATGCATGTGAAGTTATGGTTTTCCATTGATTCAAGTGGAGGGAGAACCGGCCTCTGACCACTGCCTCCTGGTCAAGGACCAGAAGAGGGGGTCCGGCAAGGAGTCAAGCGGAGTTGGAGCCAGCCACTTGGGCTGGTCTGTCATTTCTGAGACGCTTGGCCGCAGCTTCAGTGCTGGCAGAGGCAGGAAAGGCAGCCGGGGCCGTGCATTTCCTTTGAGGCTAGGGGCCCATACCAGGCCTGTTGGGCACTCTGCGAAATGGAGGGCATCCTTTGCCTCTCGGTTGGTTTGTATGGTAGAGGGAGTGGACAGACTTGAGGGCCCTGCCCAAGGCTTTTTGGTCATTTAATATCCTGGACATGAGGGCCAAATAGCTTAGTGTCATTAAAGGGGACATTAAGCACCTTTTGCAGAACATCCACAGCAAAACAGGATACTCTCAGCCTGGAGTGCCTATGTAGGCATATGCCTGTGGAAGCAGCCCTTGCAGTGGTAGCAGCCATATCGTAGAGGGCCCTGAGGAGGTGCTTACTAACACCCTCAGCTTCTTTGAGGCACTGAAGCAGCTCTTGCTTTTGCATGCCATCTGGAAGGGCCTGTGCCGCAGCCCTGCCCTTTTTCCAACTGGCATTTTGGTACTTCACCATGTGAGACAGGTAATTTGCAATCCTCAAACCGAGTGGAGGAAGCCAGCCTACACCCTCTTTCCCCAGAGGTCAGTTCTGTGAGATTCCTTATCTGGGGAAGGGAACTAAGGGGCTTAGGCACCTTAGACCTGTCATGAGCTGCCTGGATGACCACTGAGTCTGTCTTGGTCTGGGTAGCATAGCAGGGGGGAGACCTTGGGGGGCATGATAGTTTTTCAGCCCTGCAAGGCATAGCCAACACCATATCTGGTCTATGCCAGGCTGCCATGGCTGCATTCCTCAGAGCAGGAAGGATTGGAAGAATGATTTTTGGGGGAGAGTGAGATCTCCAGGAAGTCCCACCTGCTCTTTTCTGGTGGCATCCTCTCCCGCAGTGTGGAGGGCCCGTAGCTGAGGACAGCTGCTTCATCATATTGAAAAATGTGGTGTCCTCAGGAGGAGATCTAGGAGCATGCTTTGACTGACAGAGGAAGCAATAGACCTGTCGGAGACTAGTATTTTTTATGCCTCATCATCCTCGAGAAGAATGAGGTCTGGATGGTACTCCTCCCCGACGTTGACCTCTTCGACTTCTAGGTCTGGCATTGGATGCCCCAACGATGGCTCGTGGGGAGCTTCCCGTAGCCGAGTAGGTGTCAACGTTGAAGCTGCTGTCAACGGCGTTGGCGAGGGGGGCCTGAAGGCACCCTGCTGATGTACCATCATGTTAGTGAATTTAAGCAGGGCTTCGTTCAAGTCGACAGAGGGGAGGTTCGACGGCACAGGTGTCGACCCTCCTGATGGGTACGGAAGACCTTGTAATCCTGGAGGGAGATGGGGCAGGCTTCATTGGGAGAGTAGTCGATGACATGCCTGTCGACGTAGGCACCGACAACCTGGAGGTCGATGGCTGACCACCCTGAGAAGTGAGTGGAAAAGCTGTCTGTATGGGTCTGGTTGGCACAGAGACCTGAACAGCAGTTTTCTGCATTGGTGCCGCTGCAGCCAACGAGAATCTCCCAGAGGAAGGAGAAGAGGCCGTGGGGGAACGAAGTGGTCACCGGGGGGGGTCGCAATCTCAATCTTTTTTTATTACTTTTCCACGAGTATTTTTCTCGGGCCTTGGAGGCCTGAGAGCTCGACGATCCGGTCAGCTGCTGAGAGGCTAGGACCCCTGCCAGTAGCTGGCTACCTGTTAATCCATCATGAAATTTTTAACGCCCTTTTTGTGTCACCTTAGGGTTGTTTGGTTAAACGTCTGACAGAGCTCGCAGTCAGACTTCATGATCTGGCCCAAGACAGCAGACACAGAGAGTGTTTGTCTGTGGAAGCAACCTTTATGCAGCGACAGAAGAGAGGGGTAGAAGGATTAACTCTCGACATAAACAAGTTGGAGGAATCTCAAAAAAAAAAAAAAAAAAAAAAAAAAAAAATTCAGAAAAATATTGAAGAAAAGCAGTAGGTGAAAGAATGGTGCGAATAGTGCATCGGAGCTTCTGTAGAGACCCGTGGGAATGAGTCAACAGGAAAGAACTGAGGGAGTGTAGCTACTCACTCCTTTATATGTTTGATGACATAGACGGCCCCAGTTGTACTGCTAAAAGTCTTCAGTGTGGATTCTCCTTCACAGACGAAGTTCCTACGGTGTGACCTGATGACTGAAATAACCCCGATGAAGATCTTTAATTCCGGGACTTCGGATAGTTTTTTTGGATTTTTTTTTTTTTTTTAAATTCATTTTATGCTTTTTTGTACTGAAGGAAAATGAGAGAAAAATGAGTGAAAATTGCCATATTACCACTGTGCTAGCTCCTATAATGGTCAGACAGTGTAACCTGGGTCTCAGGATGGAGGGTAACCCCTAAGCAGTTTTTATTTATTTTGTTTTAAAGTATAGCCTAAGTGTCTGGTCACTTTGGGCCCCCCTCTTTCATTGGGCATGTACACCCAGGACTGTGCTTACAAAAAAGGCAGCTAAACAATTTTTTAAACTTGAGCCCAGAACATTGTTACCCCTTACTGCTTTTTATTTCAATGGGTAACTGACTGTCTGTTAGTATATATTTTTTGTCAGTCTTTTTATTGGGGGGAGGAGGGGACACAGATTGATTGGTCATTTCAGACAGACAGTGGAGCTGAATCAGGTGTCAGTTAGTTTAATAAACCTAGTAAGAGTGAGGCTGGCAACAGTTTCAGCAGTATCACCCAGCCAAGTTCTCTTACATGGCCAACAGACAGGCTAAGTGAAAAAGGAGAGGGGAATAGTGCAGCTGGAGCCAGAGGGCAGTCGTCCTGGGCCTTTGGGTGTAAGAAGTTAGGGCTGAGGGATATCATTATTCTGCTGTCACCAACTGTGCTACAGCTCCTAGTTGGGGGGATTCTTCTGTCTCAGTGCTCCACTAAAACCTTTGACAAGTGGGTCTTGAAAGTAGTAGGATTTGGATTGTTTCTTGTTGGTCCTTAGCACCATCGTACACTGTGGAGCAGAGTTGCTCAGCTCTTAGAATGCTACATGTTCGAGTCTGTCCCGGATGCTCAAGCCTTACAGGAGTTTGCATCTCAGTGTTTCTGGCTCTGAAGTGGACAAGGGGTTGGGGCTCCATTCAGTCTGAGAGTACTGAACAAATAGTTTGCAGTCTGAAGTTTCGTATGGTGACTATCAACCGGATCTTATCACCTTTAGAGACCTGGTTCTGTTCCCTGGGACATCCAGGATGCATACTTCCATATTACAACCGTCTTGTCTCCTCAGTGGTTCCTCTGAGTGGATGTCACCCTCTTCCAGTTGAGGGCGACACTTCGGACTGTCATTGGCACCCAGGGTGTTCACCAAGTGTCTGTCAGGTATGGCGGCCTTCCTCCAGTGCAGAGGCATCAAGGTGTTTTTTGATGCCTAGATGACTGGCTAATCACCGGCAGCTCCAGGACAGACATGGAGCGGTCCAGGGATCTGGCCATTTGAATGTTATGGGACTTTGAGGTTTTTGGTGAAAATGGACATGTCCAAACTGGTGAAGTAGAAGACAGTCCTGTTCATGGAGCAAATTACAATCCTTCCAACCTCCAAGCCAGACCTCTCATGCCCAAGGACTTGGTAGAGGATCTATCCATTTATGTGGGCTCATTTCAGTTTGGACAGTTGCCTGTGGTGCATGATTTCCTTTGGCTTCTGAGGTTCTTGGCCTCCATGATAGTCATGGTCCTCTGGGCCTACTGGCATATTTACAGTGCCTTCAGAAAGTATTCACCCCCCTTGGATTTTGTCACATTTTGTGATGTTGCAAACTCAAATTAAAATACATTTATATGGGATTTTTTTGTCACGTATCTACACAAATCACTCTCTAATGTCAAAGTGGAATGAAACTTCTGGAATTTTTTGTACATGTAATTTAAAATAAAAACCTGAAATGTCTTATTTGATAAGTATTCACCCCCTTTGCTATGACACTCCAAATTGAGCTTAAGTGCATCCAATTTCCTTGTGAGATCACTCTAAAACTTGAATGGAGTCCACCTGTGGTCAGTTCAAATGGTTGACATGATTTCAGAGGAAATACACCTGTCCATATAAGGTCCCACTGCTGACCGTGCATGTCAGAGCAGAAACTCTACCATGAAGACCAAGGAGCTGTCCGTAGTACACCGTGATAGAATTGTGAGAAGGCATAGATCTGGGGAAGGGTATAAAAACATTTCTAGGGTGTTGAAAGTTCCCAGGAGCACAGTCAAGCCCATCATTAGGAAATGGAAAGATTACGGAACCACCCAGACTCTTCCTAGAGCAGGCCGTCCTCCCAAACTGAGCAATCGGGCAAGAAGGACCTTGGTCAGGGAAGTGACCAAGAACCCAATGACCACCCTGACAGAACTACAGAGTTCCATGGCTGAGATGGGAGAACCTATCCAGAGGACAACAATCTCTGCAGCACTTCACAGATGTAGCCTCTATGGGAGAGTGGCTAGACGGAAGCCACTCCTGAGAAAAGGCCACATAATAGCATGCCTGGAGTTTGCAAGAAGGCACGTGACAGACTATGAGACCATGTGGCAAAAGTTTCTCTGGTCTGATGAAACAAAAATTGAACTCTTTGGCCTGAATGCAAAGCGCTATGCCTGGCGCAAACCGAACACAGCTCATCACCCGTGTAACACCATCCCTACCATGAAGCATGGTGGTGGCAGCATCATGTTATGGGGATGCTTTTCAGTGGCAGGGACTGGGGCACTTGTCAGGATAGAGGAACAATGAATGGAGCCAAATACAGGCACATCCTTGAGGAGAACCTGCATCAGTCTGGAATAGACCTTGGACTGGGGCGAAGATTTATGTTCCAACAGGACAACGACCCCAAGCATACAGCCAAAGCAACGCTGGAGTGGCTTCAGAACAAGAAGGTGAATGTCCTTGAGTGGCCCAGCCAAACCCAGACTTGAATCCCATTGAGAATCTGTGGAAAGCCTTAAAGATTGCGGTTCACAGACGCTCCCCATCCAACTTGACAGAGCTTGAGCAAATCTACAAGGAAGAATGGGTGAAAATCCCCAAATCCAGATGTGCAAAGCTGATAGACATACCCAAGAAGACTCAAAGCTGTAATTGCTGCCAAAGGTGCTTCTACAAAGTATTGACTGGGGTGAATACTTAAGTAAACAAGATATTTCAGTTTTAATGTTTCATAAATTTTGTTACTCGATAAAAATATTTTTGCCTGTTTAAATTGTTGAGTATGCTGTGTGAATCAAGGGGGAGAAAAATCATTTCAATGCATTAAAAATTCTGGTAGTAACACAACAAAATGTGACAAACTCCAAGGGGGGTGAATACTTTCTGAAGGTACTGTAGCTATTTAAAAAGTTTCACCAGGAAAGGCATACTGAGCTGTGGTCAACAGAAGCTCGGAGGAGATTTTTTTGAGGGGCGCAGGAAGAAAATAGAACAGGGACAGCTGTCTGGTGCAGTTGCAGGTGTGAGCTGAGAAATCATGCAGTAGAGAGAAGCGTGAATGCTGGGAAGAGGCAGAGTAGATGTTTGGGGGGGGGGGGGATTCCAGAGTTTGGGGAAATGGTAAGAGAAAGCAGTCTGTCCAGCTGATGATTTTCTTGAAGGGAGTGATATCCAGAGTTACGAAAGATGTAGGATGAGGGTGCGGAGGGAGAGATTTGCATTCAGAGGGAATTGGGGTGCCAGTGATCTTAGTCGCTGGCTGACCTGAACCAGCCTGTTCATATGACCCACCTGATGTGGGACACCATCAATTGATTGCAGTTGTCAGTGAACCTCTGATTATCCATTTGCCGGGGCAGAACTGTCCCACGCCTTGATGACCGATGTGTCCTTGTTGAGTTTGGGGCTCATCTGCCAGACTGCAGATTGCATGGGTTCTGGTTGCTGAGCAGGGTACAGCTCCACATAAGCCTATTGGAGCCTCCAGCAGTCCATGTAGCACTAACATTTATTCTAGGGACGTGGATATGTTGTTCAATCCACACTTACTGGCAGGTTCCTTGCCGCTTTAAATGTTGCCAGAAGGTCTTCAAGCTGGCTCCTCCCACCCAGCCAGATGGTAAAACCCTCGGCTCTGCCCCATGACACCAGATCTTCTTTACCGCTTGGAAGCTCAGGTTCCTTCCTTAGAGCTCTGCGTTTTAGGCCTGGATCCACACTCTTCGGTTAACCTGAAACTAATTCTAAAGTTTACAAGACTCCGGTCTTCGTCTTCCCTCGTGGCTGCGATGGACAAATTGACTCCCGGATTTCGTTGGTGCCCTTGTGGGCAGAAGACGTCCCGGACCGATCCACACTCCACGTGTGTCGTCTTCTTGAGGCTTGGCCACGATTCGCAGGCTTGCGAATTTTGCAGCTCCTTCTCGGCTTCGGTCTTGGAGGACCGCGCTGCTCTACTACTTCATGGGCGCCCTGAAAAACTGTGTCCGCCGGTCAAGTCAAAGGAGGCCCATTGGGCAGTGTCCGGCGGCGGGCTTCGCGGAACAGTTGGAGCAGATGATCGCCCTCGAGGAGGAGGCGGCCCAGGCCGATGCTTCTGCCTCCTCGGTCACGGCATTTATCCTGCTCTCCTTGGGCTCTTCCTATACAGCTTCCTTTAAGGAGCTTTGTCAGTCCCTCTCCACCAAAGGGGAAGGACCATCGGGACATTCCATTCAGTCCAAGAAGGACTCAAAAGGTAAGTCCCACCATCGACGTTCATGGGGAGCGGGAGAGATCCCTTTCACCAGACAGTAGACTTTTGACTTCAGTCGAGGTTGCGGCTAAGGCCGCTGGCTTCACGGTGTCCATGTCTGGTCAGCCGGTCGAGACACCCGTCGACGCAGTCGAGATTTTTCTCGACCCGTTGGGCGGTTTGTCGACTGGAGATGCCGCAACCCTACTTCACCAGTTTCCCCCTGTGGAAACCGAGGACTTGCCTGTGCCTCCTGTGCTGGAGTCCCCAGTTAAGGTCCCTGTACCGAGGAGGAGGCGGGTTTCCCCGTCCCCTCTTGCCACCCTCGGAATCCCCGAAAGTCTCGGTCTCTGTCCTCTTCCAGGTCCAGCCGGTCCCGCCGACGTCGGCGGTCTCTGCACTATGGAAAGTGGCGCTGCCGCTCATCTTCAGAGGATAGGCTCCGGCGCAAGTTGTGTTGGTGCTACGAGGACTTGATTTGGCAGCAGCTCTTACTGTCCGGTAACAAGCCGACTCCGTCACCTTCTCCGGTCATTTAAGTGGCTATCACTGGAGTGCTCGAAACAACCCCTCGTAGTAGTCAAGTAGCCGCCTCCGGCACCGGTTGTTCGGCCAAAACCCGCTGCTCCACCCATTGTGGTGGAACCTCCGCCTCCACAACCGAAGACTGGGGCCCCAACCAAGGATTTTCGGTTGGGTCAGGGCTTGCCCCATAGGTTGTCAGTCACCTTCACTCCTGATCGACCTCGGCACATGGAGGGTGGCTCAGGTGTTCGCAGACTCCTCAGAGTCTGACGACGACTCCTTGTTCTCCAGGCCGCTCGACCTGGAGTCTGCAGGGGGTCAGTCGGTGGACGAGTGCCCATCCTCGTTTTTGGGAATGCTTCGACTTGTCTGAGTCTACTGGGATGCAGCTTGAACCAGTTCAGAAACGGGCCAAGTATCCCCTTATGGAGATACTGGACGGAGGGGATTCCCCTACAGAGGCCTTTCCGGTGGCCGAAGCCATTGTTGGCCCGGCCCTGGAGTTGTGGCAGCTGCCAGCATCTTGTCCCGCACCTTCGGCCAGGATGGCTCGAAAGTATGCGCTCCCTATCAGTTCACTTTCCGGTTTCTCGGAGCACCCGTCTGCGGAAGGGTTGGTGACCGATAGTGTTTGCCGGCGTTCCGGAAACGCTCGGGATGTGGACAAACTGCCCGATAAGGAATCCAAAAAGTTGGACTACTCAGGGCGGAAGGTATACGCTGCTTCCTCCCTAGGCCTTCTCACACTTTTCACATGCCCTTTTGGGCTCCCTGGATGAGGTGATTCCTCATCTCCCGGCTGACCTTCAGATGACAGTCAAGCGAGTGTGGGATCAGGGAAGAGCAGTAGCTAAACAGCAGCTCCAAACTGTGTTGGACATTGCTGATTAGTGTGCCCAGTCAGTAGCGGCTGCAGTGGCCATGCGCCGCAGAGCTTGGTTGCGGATTTCTACCTTCACGGCTGATACCCAGCACAAGCAAGCAGACGTTCCCTTCCTGGGTACAGACTTGTTCGGGCCCGGGGTGGAGGGTCATCTCCAACGGATCGAGAAGTCCAGTGCCACCTTGGACTCTCACGTCTGCCCAGAAGGACAAAGGCCGCCAGCAGCAGCGTAAGCCCTTTCATCCTTCAGCCCCTGCGGCACGTCTGGCCCAGCAACACCAGCATCAGGGCCAGCAGGCTCATGCTTGACGTCCCAAAGCCAAGCCTGCCGCTTCCTCCAGCAGGAAGCCTGGAGAAAAAGGCCCAGGAGACTCCTCGGTCGGCCCTTCCTCCAAGCCTGCCCAGTGACGGGTTGAGGAGTGTCGCCCCCAACCTCGTCACTCCTCCCCAGGTTCCTCCTGTGGGGGGACAGCTCTGCCACTTCCTTTCCGCCTGGTCCACTATCACCACGGACCGCTGGGTGGTGTAAGTGGTAGGCAGAGGTCTGCCTCTGGAATTCGAGCAGTCCCCCCCCCCCCCAGTCGAGCCGTCGCTCCATGGGGGGCTACGGGTTCCGCAGCCTCTGTCGGCTCATCGAGCTGACATTGCCTTGCTCCTCCAGAAGGAGGTGATCAGCGAGGTGGCGGACACCCCTCCAGACCCAGGGTTTGTGTCCAGGTACTTCCTGGTCCCAAAACAGACGGGGCTAGCCCCCAATTCTCTACCTACATGACCTGAACAAGTTCCTAAGGTCTTGCACCTTCAGGATAGTCACTCTTGCTCAGATCATTTCATCCTTGGGGCCAGGCGTGTGGCTGTCTTCCCTGAACCTTCAGGACGCGTTTTTTCACATCCCAATCCGTCCATCTTATCAGCGGTTCCTCCGCTTCAGAGCAGAGGGATCCCTTTATGAGTTTCGGGCCATGCCCTTCGGCCTCTCTCCAGCTCCCAGGGTCTTCACCAAATGCATGGCAGTGGTGACAGCATTCCTGCGGCACCGAGGGTTCGGGTGTACCCTTACCTGGACGACTGGCTGATTGCAGCCCCCTCCAGGTTGGAGGTGGAGTGTTCCAGGGATCTGGCCCTCCAGGTCTACTCTCAGATTGGCCTGCTCATCAATGAGGCCAAGTCGGAACTCGTTCCATCGCAGGTGATTCAGTTCATCGGGGCAGAGCTCGACTCTCTGCGAGCCAGAGCCCGGCTCCCGGCGGACAGGGCCAAGGTCTTTTCCTCCTTTGCCCAATCATTTGTGGTTGGACAACTGCGCCCTGCCCAGGACTTCCTGTGCCTTCTGGGCCTCGTGGCCTGCACCAGCATGGTCTGTTGGGCCCGCTGGCATATGCGTCCCTTGCAATGTGGGCTGGCCCGCTAAGTGGTCACAGCGCTCCGGTCCTCTGGACCAGCCAGTGACGGTGACCCAGGAGATGTGGAACAGCCTACAGTGGTGGCTCGTTCCAGCTCATCTGCAGGAGGGTATCCCATTTGTCCGCCCCGAGCTGACGGTCACTCGGACGACCGACTCCTCTCTGATGGGTTGGGGTGCCCATGTGGGGTAGCTCGGAGCCCACGGCCTCTGGTCCCCTCAGGAGTCTCTATTCCGCATCAACCTGCTGGAGCTTGGAGCGGTCCGACTAGCCCTCACCGCCTCGTTTGTACGGGGTCCAGCTCCAGATGGATGATAACACGACCATGTACTACCTCAACCAACAGGGTGGGATGCACTCCTTGCCCCTATACAAGGAGGCTCTCCGCACTTGGTCTCTCGTGATTAGCCTGGAGGCGGATCTCCTAGCCATCCATGTGGCAGGAGCCTCCAACCGTCTGGCCAATGCCCTCAGCCGGATAGGCACTGCATCTCACGAGTCGTCTCTCCTGCAGGAGGTAGTTCAAGACCTGTTCTCCCATTGGGGCACCCCTCAGGTGGACCAGTTCGCCTCCAGGGAGAATGCGAGGCTGAGGCTGTTTCATGCCCGCCCCCCTCAGCAGGGCTCGCTGCAGGGGGATGCCTTCTCGAGGCCGTGGACCCCAGGCCTCTTCTACGCCTTCCCTCCATTTCCCTTGATCCTCAAGGTGAAGAGGGACAAAGCGCAGGTGATTCTGGTAGCGCCAGACTGGCCCCGCCAGTACTGGTACCCAGATTTCCTCAGCCTCAGCTCCAGGCTCCCGAGGCAGCTTCCAGCCTGCCCGGACCTGCTCTCAGTTGACAAGGGGAAGGTTCTCCACTCGGATCTTCAATCCCTGCACCTGATGGCCTGGTTCCTGAGGGGCTAGAGTTCCAGGCCTTGGGTCTTTCCGATGAGGTCCTCAACGTAGTTGAGGCATCCTGTAAAGAGTCGACCAGAAAATGCTATGCCTTCAAATGGAAAAGATTCTCCCATTTAGTGTCAGGACAAAGGGTTGGACCCTTCTTCCTGTTCCTTGGCTAGCATTCTGGACTACTTGTGGTCCCTTTCTCAGCTAGGGCTTCGGTTGATGACCCTCAAGGTGCACCTGGCAGCTATCTCTGCTTGCGAGTAGCGGGCCGGAAAGCAGTCTGTGGCACAAGAGAAGGTGGTTGGGCGCTTTTTCAAAGGCCTTGATCACATATCTCCTTCGGTGCGAGAACCTCCACCTCCGTGGGATCTACTGCTGGTATTGGCTAAGCTCATGGACAAGCCATTCGAACCGATGCACAGGTGTGACATCTCTCACCTGTCGTGGAAGACTGCCTTCTTGGTGGCTATTACTCAGCCAGAAGGATGGGAGAGCTCCTGGCGCTTTCCATCAAGTCTCTTCCATAGGGACAAGTTTGTCCTGCGTCCCCACCTGAAATTCCTTACAAAGGTGGTGTTGGAGTTCACCTTAACCAAGTGTTGACTCTGCCGGTGTTCTACCCCAGTCACACCTCTGAGGCCGAATATAGGCTTCATCCTTTGGACCCTAGAAGAGCGCTTTCTTATTATAAGGAGCGGACGGCTGAAGTTCGGGGAGAGGTTCGCCAGCTGTTTGTCACCTCCTGCATAGATCTCTGCTATAGGTTGGCGGGCATGGAGCCTCCCAGATGGATAAGAGCTCATTCTACCGCCATACTGCTGCTTCGGTGGCTGCTTCTAGGGACGTCCCCTTCCAGGAAATCTGCAGGGCTGCTACCTGGAAATCAGCACACACCTTTATTTGCCATTACCACATTGACCCAGAGTCATGCCGGGATGCTGGTTTTGGGACCTCGGTTCTCCAGTCCTTATTCCCTAAGTAGTGGGTGCGCGCCTTGCCTCCCGGAGAACTGCTAGGAGCCTGCCAGTAAGTGTGGATTGAACAACATATCCACGTCCCTAGAAATACAGGTTACTCAACTGTAACAGGAGTGGTATATGTCGTTCATCCACACAACTCAGCCGACCTCCCCGGCTTCGACGCGCAACGTGGCTTCTAGCGGGCTAGATCTGGCGTCATGGGGCGGAGCCGAGGGTTTTACCACCTGGGTGGGTGGGAGGAACCAGCTTGAAGACCTTCTGGCAACATTTAAAGTGTCAAGGAACTTGCCAATAAGTGTGGATGAACAACATATACCACTTCTAGAACTCCTGTTACAGGTGAGTAACCTGTATTTTCATCTCTAGTCAGAGGTCAGGTCATATAGGTAAAATGCAGACATTACCATCATGTTCTACCAGAACATATGGTGGAGGACGCACTCCCTGTCATTGTGGTGGGAGGTGCTTCAGACATGTTCCCTTGTGTGGCTGTGCTGGCAAATCTGCTTGCATTTCACATTGTGGAGATTAACAACCAGCTGGCAAACATACACGGCTGTCAGTGTGTGGGGACGACGACACACAAGTGGTCCCTGCACCAAGAGGTGTTGTCCCAGTTGTTCACCCAGTGGGGTATGCCTCTAATGGATCTCTTTGCCTCCTGGTTAACCAGGAATTCTAGGGATGTGGATGTGATGTTCTAGCCACACTTGTTGGCAGTTGCCTTTCCCTTTAAGACTCCACCACACTCCATTAAGATATCTCCTCCCACCCACCTGGGTGGTAAGTCCCTTAGCTCTGCCCTTTGACACCAGATCTTCCTTTCCACTGGAAGAAGCAGATTCCCTCCTTACTGCTCTCGTGCTGAGTAGGTCCTTTGCTGTAAAATCTTCGGATTTCCTTCCAAGTTAATAATAATAAAAATTTTGTTTTCAGGCTCGTTTTTCTGGAACCATGATGGACAATGACCATTCCGCTCCGGGGTTCTGGAGATGCCTTTGCAGGCAGAAGAGGTCCCGAGCAGATTCGCACACATCACGTGCACGTACTGCCTGGGTCATGAGCATGATCCCCAGGTCTGCGATATGTCCTACATTCCATCCTTCCGTTCTCGAGGACCGCCGTGCTCGCTTAACTTTAGGCCGTACGAACGATTGGCACCCACTGGTCAAGTCGAAAGATGCCCACAGAGTGGTCTCCGCAGCAGCGGGGTCAACCAAACAGCGGCTGTCGAGGCGGCGGCCCAGGCCGCAGCTCAGACCTCCTCAGCTTCAGCTTTTTGCTGCTCTCTCTGGGTGCCTCCTTTACAAGGGTGAAGGACTTGTGCCTGGCTCTTTGGTCGGGGCCCCTCGTCAGCACACAAGTCCAAGCCTAACAAAAGAGGTAAAGAAAAACCGTCTCGCCATCAATCGTGTGATCGGGAATGCTCTTGGGCTTCTGATTCCCGAACTTCACCAGATCTTACTTCGGTTGAATCTTCGGCCCAGGCTGCTGGCTCCACGGTAACTGTGTTGAGCCCTTTGGCCAAGACGCTGGTCGATCTTCCAGCCAAGATCTTTCTCGAGACGGTCGACCAGTTGTCGACTGAGGAGGCAGATACTTCTTTGTCCAGGACTCCAGTCTGGACTCCAACCCAGGGAAGGGACGGTTCAGTCTGCTGACCTGCTGCCTCTCGTTACATACTAGGAACCGGAGGTGCCCCGGATCTCGCCGGCTCCCTCTAAGGCCCGCCACCGTCCCCCAGTGGTCGAGGTCCTGGTCTTATTCCCGTGGGTCAAGCGGCTCATGGCGCAATGCCTCGCTGTAGTTGCCCGGAAAGCAGCTGCTACTATTCTTCGTCCCTCCTGTTGAGAGGCTTCGGCTCAAGTTGCGTTGATGCTGTGAGGATCTCATGGGGCAGCAGCTGGTGTTCACTGGTATGAAGCCTGTGCCAGCTCCTACACCAGCCATCACCTGACTTTCGCCGAGGAGGCCGACTCCTTCTCTGCCTCAGGAGCTGACCAAATCGGTCTTGGCTCAGCGTACCCCGGCATCTCCACCAATCTCAGTGGAGCCGCCGCCTAAACAGCTGAAATCCGGTGCGCCAACCAAGGAGTCTCTGCCAGCTTCGAGTCTCCCCCCATCAGCTGTTGATCACCATCACCCCTGACTGTCCGCGGAGGGTCATCGGGGATTCAGGTTGTCGACCCCTGTTCAGCCACTTCTTGGAGTCTGACAGTTCCTCCTTACACTTCCGTCCGGTGGACACAGAGTTGGCTAGGGGTCTCTCGATGGATAACTGCCCTACTTCCTTCATGGGCTTTCTCCGCCTGATCTCGGAATCCACAGGCCTTAAGATGGTGCCCGTTCAAAAAAGGGCTTGGTACTCTCTTGCTGAGAACTTGGACCTGGGTGACTCCCCTCGGGAGGCTTTCCTGGTTGCAGAGGCAATTCTTGGCCCTGCCTTGGAGCTTTGGCAGGGACCTGCCTCCTGCTCAGCGCTGTCTACTCTAATGACCTGCAAATATGCGGTCCCTACCGGCTCCTTGTTGGGATTTACAGAATATCCCTTGGCCGTGGGCTTGGTGGCCAATTCTGTATTCAGGTGCTCCAGCAACGTGGGGGGATGTCGACAAACCGCCTGATAAGGAGTCCAAAAAATTGGACCATTCGGCAAAAATGGTCTGTGCTGCCTCTTAGCTTGGGCTTCGCCAGGCGAGCGCGGCCCTCCTGATGGCCCACTTTTCTCATGCTTTGTTGGACACTTTGGATGAGGTGATCCCTTATCTTCCAACGGACCTCCAGATACGGTCAAGCAGGTCAGAGTTCAGGGTCGGGTTGTGGCTAAGCAGCAGCTCCAGACTGCCGTGGACATTGGGGAATACTGTGCTCGTTCTGTGGCGGCCCCAAATGGCTATGCGCCACAGGGCTTGGCTGCGGATCTTGACCTTTCCCAGCAGATGCGCAGTACAAGCTGGCAGATGTCCCTTTCCTGGCCGGGCCAGGGATTGAGGGCCACCTCACCCTTATTTAGAAGTCCATTGCCACCATGGACTCTTAATATCTGCCCAGAGGGGACCCAAGGGCTCCAAAGAGCAGAAGCCCTTTCGGTCCACCTCCACTCCTGCGGCCAAACCAGCCCAGCCCCAAGCTGGGCAATAGGCTTAGGCCTGGCAGCCTCGGCTGAAGTCAGTGGACATGGTCGTCTGCAAGCCTGGAGGATGAGGCCCCGGTGGTTCCTCAGCTGGGCCCTCCTCCACCTCCAAGCCTGCCCAGTGACAAGATGGGGGGGTGCCTCCCCTCATGCCTGTCACGCCACCTCTGGGTCCTCCCATGGGGGCTGGATCTGCCACTTCCTTTCTGCCTGGTCCGCTGTCACCACAGACAGGTGGGTTCTTGAAATGGTCGGTATGGGTCTACCTCTGGAGTTCAAGCAGTACCCACCTTGCCGAGCCTGTGCCCCATGAGAGGACATAGTACCGCAGACATTCCTTCAGCCTTGCGGGACAACATTGCCCAGCTCCTCCGCAAGGAGGTCGTGGTTCCTGAGCAGACCCTCCGGAAAGCCCAGGGTTTGTCTCCAGGTACTCCCTGGTGCCGAAATGGACGTGGGGCTGGTGCCCCATCTTAGATCTGCATGACCTGAACAAGTTCCTCGAGTCATGCACCTTCAGGATGGTCGCTGTCTTACAGATCATACCATCACTAGAGCAAAACATGTGATCTCGCTTCGAGCTAGAGATCTTGCAGCAGGTAATAACTGATAGGACTATGCTGCCAGGCACGAGGACCCCACAGAAAACTTTCAGCTAGCAGTCCAAGACTGGCTACCATCCCCAACTCGGCTCCGCCCCCGTCATTCTCAATATATAGGAGGCGGTCCCCCGGCGCCACCCCAGTTCTTTTCCTGCCATTGACCCTGCATTTTTGCTCCATGGACGCCTCCTGCTAATTGTCACCTGCCATTTTTCTTTGGTGCTCCATGCAGTTAAATTTTGCGAGTTTTCTGATCTTTATCTGCCAAGTCTACCACTTCTTTGTGTCGAAAGGCAGAGTGTGCGTGTGGCAAACAGATTCCAGCCAAAGACAGCCATTCGGTTTGCCTCCCGTGCTTGGGACCACAGCACAAGTCAGACAACTGACCGCACTGCCTCAGCTTTAAAGAGTGCATCCGCATTCACCGCCTGAAGACACTCAAAGCTCACCTGCTAGAACAAGTGGCTGCGATACTAAAAACGCACTCTGGGCGCAACTCTTCTTCATCCTCTGCCCATGACGCCTCCCCCAAGGAGAAAAAGCACTTAAAGAAGCATCACAGGAAGGACAAGGACAAGGACAGACCCAGGTCAGACTCGAGGTCCCTTTCCCCGCACAAGAGCTCGAAGACTTCCACATCTGGCTGGAGGTCGGATTCTGCCCCCCGGGGGGGTCGCTAGCCCTCCTAGGATTTCGACCGCTAAACCGTCCACCTCTACCCAGGCATCAGGTGGAGGTTCAGGGGCCAGGGTCTTCCCAGGCCTTTTCTTCAGCGTCTCTGGCCATCAGACCACACAAAGAAATGCTAGGGTCTAGGCCCGAGGACTTGGCCTCTTCTACTTCCACTTTGATGGGTGTCCATCCAGACTCCACTGTCAAGGCCTCGTCCTCTGGTTCGTCAGCCAAGGCTGATGACCACAACACGCACCAGGGTCGCGAGCACATCAAGGAAGCACCCTCCACGCCTAAACTGTCGGCTGCCCCATCGGACCAACGACAGCCTCCCGCGCCTTCTGCCTCCATCCCTCTGGAGTCAAACCAGACATCAGTGTCCAAGCAGTTGTAAACCCTGCTAGGGCAGAATGGGCCTCCGCCAGAGGACCTGACTACCATTGACCTGACTTCCAGCCCCACAAAGCCTACGACCACAGGGCTTGACACCCAGTCGTCGGCCAATTCCAAAGCGACTGACACTCAGACGGAGGACCAGACATCCGGTAACTTGTCCGGCGGTCAGACGCCAGAACCCCATAAGATGCCGGGCCCAGCGCCAAACCCTTCTGGGCCAGCTAACCTGATGTTGGACCAGTCGTCAGGCTCAGTGATTCCCTTAGTGGAAGTAGGAGCACTTTTTTTTTTTTCCAGCTGGTGGAACACCATTGAGTGACCTTCTACCAAAGCCTGAACCCACAGGAGCAGCGGCGGTCGTTTTCATAGCCACAACCGACGCCTCCCCGCAGGACTCCATCACCACCCCCGACGCCAGACCACCCGACTCCAGGTGGCTTGTATCTTGGCTCTGACAGACGTCTGAGACACAGACATCACCTGTCCTCAGGGTCTTCCTCCCACAGGCGGAGTAGGTCTAGTGACCATCGCTCCCGAAGGCGAAGCAGGTCAAGCGGATGTTGCTCCCAATGTCTGAGTAGGTCCACTGACCGTCACTCCGAACCATCGGGTGATTACAGTGGTTCCTCCTCGCCTTACAACTCTTCCAAGGATGACCTCCGTCTGCCTTCACCAGATCCGAGAAAGGATTCACCTAGGTCTCCACCTGATGATCCCACCTTCCTCGAGGTTATGAGGCATATCCAATTCCTCAACCAGTGGGAAATAGAAGACCTGGACCCAGAAAGGAGACGATTGGCTAAGTTTTTGGGAACCACTGACCTCAAACTGCTAATCATTCCCCTTCTGGTGGAGCCATTCCAGGATGTAACAAAGCTGGCATGGAAGCATCCTTCAATTACTTCCACGGCACCCAGAAAGCCTGACCCCACCCATACAGGACCCCGAGATACGAGCCCCACCTCGGTGAACAGCCCAAGGCAGACTCCATAGTCCTTATGGCGGCTCATGGCAGGTCACAACATAAGCATACCAGCCACCAGATAAGGAATCGAAAAAGATTGACCAGTTTGGGTGGAAGGTGTACACCTCTTCCACCTGTACTATCAAGTCTCTGAATTTCTGTGGACCTAACCGAGGCCCAGCCAGATTCTCCCAACAAGTCAGAGCTTTTGGCAGTCCTGCAGTCTGGGGCAAATGTGGGCAAACATGTCCTCAGATGCTCGTACGATGCGGCAGATGCAGCAGCCAGAGCCCATAGCCTCAAGAGTATGCATCAGGCGACACTCGTGGCTTCGAGTGTCCGTGTTCAGGCAGGACCTGCAGGCACTGTCCTAGATCTGCCATTCCAGGACCCTGTGCTCTTTGGCTAAGAGGCTGAGAAGAGCATCACTGGCCTACAGGACTCTAGGAAGACTGTCTCCGAAGTACGCAAGTCAAATCCTTACTACCCCCTCCTCAAGGTGCTGGCCCTTTCGGAAGCATCAGGGTCAGTAAACTGACAGCAACAACAAGGAGGGTTCAAGAGAAAAGCACCCCAGACACCAGGAACTCTGGGACCACGAACAGCTTAGCAGTCCAGAGCTCCTCTCCCCACCCTGTCAGCCTCCACATGACTTCTTCCCCGCTCCACCTCCAGCAGAATCAATGGGGGGGGGAGGCAGTGGGAGGGCGGTTCTCCCTTTACCTCGCAGGTTGGGAGAACATTACAACAGACCAGTGGGTACTGCAATTTATAGAGAGGGGCCACGCCCTGTAGTTTTCTAAATTACCTCCGGATAATCCATCAGCCCACATGTTCTGCTCTCCATCCCATGCAGGTCTCATTCAGGTGGAGATAAAGGCCCTCCTGTTAAAGCGAGTGAGTCAAGTAGTACCGGAGTCCCAGAGGGGAAAGGTTACTACTCTCACTTCTTCCTGGTTCCGAAGAAGACAGGGGACCTTCGTCCCATCCTGGACCTCAGTCAACTGAACGACTCTATAGAGCACAAAAGGTTCAGGATGGTGACACTCCAGGGGTTGCATCCCGTGTTACTCCAAGGAGATTGGCTCTGCTCCCTGGACATGCAGGGACGCATACATGCACATAAAGATACTGCCATCCCACAGGAAGCATCTCCATTTCACATTCGAAGGAGAGCACTACCAATTCATGGCCGTTTTTTTTTGGCCTGTCCTCGACACCTTGGGTATTCACCAAGTGCCTGGTGGTAGCAGCAGCCCTCAGGAGGCAGGGTCATTACATCTGCCCCTACCTCGACGACTAGCTGCTGTCAGCCCCATCAAGAGAACCACTGTGTCAGACCCATAGGAGCCATCTTGGATATGATTCAGGGGAGAGCCTTTCTTCCTTCAGACAGGGCAGATCGCCTTCAGGTGCTGGCTCGGAGAGTCATCATTTTATTTATAACGTGGCGCCCGCACAGTATTCATAAAAACATTATAACAATATCAACACATCGATAAATAGCAGGAAATCGAGACCCATTAAAAGTTTAACGAAAAAGATGTGTTTTAAGGCTAGACTTAAAACCCTCGACGGTGAGGCTATTTCGTATCCAGCGAGTTAGAGAATTCCACAGGGTAGGTGCCATAAAGGCAAAAGATTGTGCGCCAAATGTTTTTAGCCATACCCTGGGAATCTCTAGCAATTCTTTGCTGGCGGATCAGAGTGCATGAGAGGGACAGTAGGGATACAGAAGGTCTTGCAGGTAATGGGGTCCCTGGCCATGTAGGGCTTTATAGGTCAGCAACGCGACCTTGAAGGTTATCCGCCACTGTACTGGCAGCAAGTGCAGTTCGCGCAGCACGGGTGTTATATGGCTTGATCTAGAAGTACCAGTTAACCTGGCCATTGCGTTCTGCACCAGCTGCAATCGGCAGATATCTACCCCCTGTAGCCCTAGGTAGAGAGCGTTGCAGTAGTCAAGCCGGCTGGTCACAAAGGCGTGGACCAATGTGGGGAGATCCTCGACCAGGACCCAGGTGCTTCACCCTGGCAATATTTCTTAGATGACAGAAAGCAGATTTCACCACTGCAGAGACCTGAGATTTCAAGGTCAAATTCTCATCCAAGATCACACCAAGATTTCAGACCTGGCTTGAAGCATAAAATGGGGTTCCCCAAGTATTATTCCAATGGTTTGTCCTCCCCATTCCCTGGCTGGTTCACCACCAGGTCCACAACCAACACCTCTGTGTGTCTTCCTGCACTTCTCGAGTTCAACTTCAGCCAGCTAGCACTCATCCAGTCCCGTATCTGTCAGACAGTTGTTAAATACCGAGACAGTATCTAACTCCTGCTCAGGCACAAAAGACAGGTACAGTTGAGAGTCATCTGCATATCAGTGAAAACTCAAACCATACCGTCTTATGATATCCTCTAATGGCAGCATATACACTGTAAACAACATGGGCGACACCGAACCCTGCAGGACAGATACTGCGATGCCAAGGAATAAATCCCCGACGCCACTCTCTGAATTCTGCCCTCGAGGAATGATCGAAACCAACTGAGAACTGGCCCCCCCCCCCCACTCCACAGAAGAACCGCAGGCGCTCGAGTAACAGACCATGGTCTACAGTATCAAATGCTGCTGAGAGGTCAAGGAGGACCAAAATTGTACAGGCCTTCCGATCCCTCGCCATCAGGAGATCATTACCTGAACTAGGACCATCTCAGTGCTATGTTTTTTCCTGAAACCTGACTGGAGAGGATCATAGAAATTATGAATCTAAGCCTGTCCTTCTCCAGGTTAGTTTTCCGCCAGTATCTCTCCAACCTTCATTCTTACCTCTTAAACAGGATCGATAAGATCCAGGGCTTCCGATGTCTCCTTATAGGTAACAACAAGACTACCTGGGACTTCCGGCGATGTCACCTACCGGGATGCAAGAGTAAAACCTAGCCCTGCTGATCCTGGGCTAAAAACAGACTCTCTCACAAATAAAACGCAAAAATAATCAAAGAATATCAGGGAGAGCCACAGCATTGAATGGGAGGCAAATAAAGGACTGCACACACCACGAGAAGCAAGGATTCGGCAGGATTCTCTCACCCTTCACCAAGCTGAGCAGAGATTCAACCAGACATGGTGGCTCCAAATGGGGCCTCCTCTCAACAACCTAGCAATGCTACCATTCTAGCAGAGTTGCAGAAATTCAGGACTGAGGTTCGTACTTCCGGTCAGAACTAACTACAGAAATCAGTAAACTTTCCTCTCATGTTGAGTATGAAGCACAACATACTGAATTAGATGATCGGACTAACAGGCTGGAACGCATGGTAGTGCACTTACTGGATGAGCAGCATGCTTTAAAAGAGAAATGTGAGGATTTGGAAAACAGATCGCGCAGGAATAATTTGAGAATATATGGGATTCCGGATAGCAAGGAAGTGAGAGATATTTAAAAAATTTGCAGAGGAGCTCCTCTGCGAGACTCTGCAATTAGACCCAGCTTTTAAATTCGACATAGAGCGAGTCCATCGGGCTCTATCGCCGAAACCAACTCTGCCAGACAGACTACCTCGCTCCATCATGATGAAGTTTTTAAACTATACTGCTAAACAAACTATCCTTACCAGAGCCTGGAGAATGAGAAATACTAAGTATAAAGGAAAGCGCATTTATTTTGACAACGATTACTCCCCATCTATTTTCAGCCAAGTGCAGGGCCTACGCTCCAATACTCCATCTTTTAAAGCAACAGCAACTAAAATTTGCTACTCCATACCCTGCTCGACTAGTCATCATGTTTCCAGATGGCTCCCAAACCCTTGAGACACCAGATGAAGCAACGAAAGCTCTTCAACTCAGGGGCCTGGTTCAGTCCACCCAGGAAGACTCCTTACTCTGGAAAACTCAGCAAGGCCTTCACGATGCTGTTTGGGACACTGCTAGGGATCCCGGTTCTAGAAAGAGACAGTCAAGCAACCCTAGAGGATGTGAAAAAACTTTTACAAAGATTTCAGCAACCTGCACTGGAGTGAGTGGCAAGAGAGGTTCTGCAGAAACTTAAAAACTGGTAACTTGATGCGGAGGTGAGACTGCATACAGGGACTACACAGTGCTACTCAGGGAAGTCTGTTTTGGGTGGGGACATTGGGAAATGGAAATCCTGTTTATATCGCTAAGCTTATAGATTTTGGGGGTTAGTGGATCAGAAGGATGTTTCTGAATTTCCTTGGATTATCTCTCCCCCAAAAAAAAAAAAAAAACCTTGCTGATAGTCCTCCCATAGTTATTGTTTAATTATACTATAGCCCAGGAAAGGTGGCATGATTTAATGCATTGTTTCGCAGCACTACATGCCCACCTGACTATTACAGGATCAGAACTCCATCCCTAAGCAGTCGACGTATCCAAAAGGCCTTACTGGAGATGAGGCACACAGAGACCATTTCCTGGGGGTCTCTGTTCCTCATTTTTATTTCCAGTGTGGCCTGCTGCACCACTGCGTACCAGGGAAATAGTGGTGCTGGGGGCCCTTGGCATTGCCTTGACACTCCCCCTCAGGGAGCATACATCTGCACCTTCAAAGGAGAGGTATCTGTCCTCTCCCTCCCTTGGGAGCCGCTTAAATTTTCTGCCAGGTTCAGAGACCTTTTAGAGCAGGTACAATTTGCTGGTACAAAAAAGTTGATGCCTTGTTGGCATTTGGTTATTTTGGCAGGCCTAAAAGTACTGAACGTCATCCTGCACATGTTTAATTGTTATAGGCCTAGTGCCGAATTTTTTAGATCCTTGCGTAGTTTTAAACACTAGGACAGTGTTTTGGTGTTTAAATAGAACAGGCAGACATTGGGGGCGTGACCAACAGCCGAGCAGTGACCAGCTCTCCTACTCTGCTCTGGAGGAATTCGCTTCCTTTTGCTAGTATTATCCAAACATAACTTAAAAATAAATAATTAACGTGCCTACAAGAAAGAGCTTACCTTCAGCTATCAATAGATTGCAAAGTTATAGTGGCTCGGATAACATAAAGCCGAAAATGGTCCGTGGTAATAAAGCAGCTACTAATGTGGAGGGAACCAGATCCAAGGACATTAAGGCAAGCAGCAGTAAAGGCTCTACTGGACTGGGAGACCAGGATGGATTGCAGCCATCCAACGCGGCTCTACTGAAAGCGATTCAGGGTCTGGATCGCAAAGTAGAGGGCTTTCAAGCAGAGCTCAAACAGATGCACACTAAAGTGGAGCTTTTGCAAGATGAATCGGAGAAGACTGCTAAAACTGCTGAAAGGGCCCTAACAGTAGCATCAGGTCTTGCCAAAGAAAACTCTCTTCTGCAGTGACGCCTGGAGAATGTGGAAAACAATATTAGATCCACTCACATTCGGGTGTTGGGATTGCCGGAGAAATCTGAAGGGGGCTGCTCTACTTTGTTCAGGACTGGCTAAAGGACCTGCTTCAAATAGAAGATAATGTTGATGCTTTAAAAGTGTACAGAGTCACGCCACGTGGTGGACGTCCTAAGACTGTAGTGGGGGAATTCACTCCTCGAACACTAAGGCCCTGTCCACACTACGCCTCTGTAATGTTACAGAGGGTGTAAAACGTTACCGTAACAGGTCGCGTTTACACCTGTAATGTTACAGGAGGAGCAGAATCGCTGTTGAAACCACATATGAGGTGGTTTCAGCAACGGTTATGAAACTGGTCCCGCCTGGTAACGCTATCGGGCGGTAGTGTGGACTGCCGGGTAATCTCGCAGGGCACCAGCCGCAGCGCTGAGTTGCATTAGGATCGGGCGCCACCATAACGGCCGCCCGGATCCCGATGTGTGGACCAGCGGTGCCGGTCCTGTAACGGACACCGCTGAGGTGTGGACGCACTGCACCGCTCCGCGGCCGTAACGAATTGCATCCGTTACCGTGCGCAAGCGGTGTAGTGTGGACAGGGCCTAATAGTGGAGCTTGCCACCAATGCTCAGAGGGATATAATTCTACAGAAGGCAAAGAGTCTAAGCCCACTCACCTGGCAAGACACCAGAGTGCACATCTTCCCCGATCTGAGATACGTCACCCGGATGCGGAGGAAAAGTTTCGATAGGGTTGGGGCGCGGCTCTGAACGCTAGGAGTGCACCACGTTCTGCTAATGCCTGCGAGTCTACGTGTGTACTATGGTGGAAAGGCCTGCCAGTTCACAGAGGCAATGGATGCAGCGAAACTACTGGAGAAGCTGGAAAGACAGTTCTCAGACAGAGGGGAATCCTCCGTGTCAGAGGGAGAACAGGAAATCTGTTTGTACTAACTTTCTGACACAGAAAGACGTAAGAGATTGAGAGGACTTAAAGTGAAAGGCTGTTTGATTAAACCTTCCGATTTGGGGGCAGTACTTAAAATAAGTATTTTCATATATATATACGCTTTATAATGCTGTAGGATGAGGTCCTATTTAGTATAAATGTAATACTGAATTGCGCTATCTATCTCCACCCCTCCCCTCCTCCTATTTCTCCTCTGGTCCCTGTTTACATCCTCTCAGAGGAGAGTGGTAGCAGTCTCAAATGTGTCTAACATTGCAGTATAAGGGAACAAAGTTTAAAGGGGATGATTAGTATAAAGTCATAGAAATACATGATTTAAATGTTGATTGTTACTAGTTAGTCAAAGTTTAAACGCAGCTGTATAATTCTTTTATCAGAGCAGGAGAGCTATGCCTATGATAGATTATCTGATATTTAAGAAGTGGGATGGTAACCCTTAGATAGGGCGCTCGATTATAGTTGTATGGTTTTGATATCCCAGCTCATGGCTGCAATGGCCTATAGTGGGTGCTTCTTTTTCCTAGGGACTGCTGTCTGTTTTTTAACAGTTAGCCATTTCTTTTATGAACAACTGCTGGATTTTATTAATGGACATTATTATCTTGCTAACCCCTATGTGATGTACAGAGTTCAGGGGTAATGGACCTGTTAGTTACTGTAAAAATCTGGAGCTTCTATTTGAAGCAAATGCATTAATGGGTTACCTACCTGAGGTTTCTTTTATGTAATGGTTTATTGCATAACTCAATAAAATATAAGTACAAAAAAAAAAACAGGCAGACTGTCCGCAGACATTATAATTCGCTTATATCGGTAACAGTACATAAATCAATTAATACAATATTATTGAGCATGGGGTGAAAAGGCACAAGTACGGTAGGAAGGGGATATATTATACTTTTAACACGCAGGAATTATGCCTACAAGGACTGATCAGAAGTATATATGGCTGTCAACTTTGATTTTATTATTAAATGTGAATGGGATTGGGCTCTGATTTATTCAGAAAAGAGAGAATGGGGCTTATTATGCTGCAGGAACATAAATTTCAGAGGTGTGGGTATTCTGTAGTAACTGAATCGTCCTATAGGGGTGGAAAAAGGAGAGGGGTGATGATTCTACTCTCCCAGGAGGTGCCCTTTGAAAAACAAAGTGAGATTAGTGACCCAGAGGGCTGCTATGCCATAGTGACGGGCAAGCTGTACTCAAGACCAGTTATCCTGGCATCTATTTCCCTCCTGGGTCAGGGAAGCCCTTGGCAGTAACATTCTTTGTGGATTTAATGTCCCTCATGGAGGGACCATTGCTGCTGGGGGGAGACTTGAATATCACTTTAAACCCCTGCTATCAGAACTTGGAAAAACGTCTGTAACACTGAACCATTTCAAGTTAAATATCTGTGCCAGTGCTCATCCTGTGTGTTTAAATCATCGGGACTTGTAACATAACTTTCTGCTAAAGCTGTGTCAGTTGTGTGGGGGCGGCAGAAAGAGTCCACACTGCACGAAGAGGAGGGGCAGGAAAGATATTTAAAGTTTGCGCTGCAGCGCGAGCGCCACTCGGTAGCAGAAAATTACAAATCACTCTTAGGACCTAGGATATTCGGTTAAACTTGCATTAAGTAACAGGGAAAGAATTGTGTCGGTGATTTAGTTTGAAAAGAGGATGATATAGGAGTTAAGTTAATTAGCACTATGCTTGTATGACTTTGTAGTTTACTGTAAAAGCTTGAAAGGTGCTTCTTTTGGAAGCAGGACCAGTTTGTATATGATAAACAAAATTCGGGGAAAAACTACACAAATAAGATGGTGTTTGATGTGCCTTTGTTTTCTCCTTTTTAGGTAACCTGTACATTCAATACTTATTGGGAGATTGGATTTACGTGTTTTTTTAAATATATTAAATTGATAAGAGTACTTGTATTATATAATATTTTACTTTTTTAACTTGAAATGTACTGTTTAATGTTGTTGAGTTTGACTTTACATTGGCTTGCAGGGATAACCACAGGGGATTTACAAGAAAGAAAGCTGGGAGCCTATTGGCCGGCACCCTATTTTCAAACTCAACAGTTATGTGAAATTTTAAATAGAAGGAATACTTTTACAAACAAATGGAAACAGTGGAACCAACAGGGCACGGTAATAGTCTTAAACCCGTACAACTTTAAAAATAGATTAGGCAGGAAACTGATTTCTGTTGTTGTTTCTACCCTGTTAATATTAGGAGGGGACATTGAGTTGAACCCAGGGCCTAAAGTTTTAAAATACATAAAAATCTTACATGTTAATGCTAGAAGTATAAGAAATAAAATGGGTACTGTGAGAGTAATGGTTGGGGAACAATCACCAGATATAATGGGGTTAACAGAAACTTGCTTGACAAAAGATATAGATGCTAATGAACTCGGTTTACCAGGTTACATGCTGTGTTGACAGGACAGACAAAAAAAGGGGGATGGGTTCTATATATATAAAAAAAATAGCCTAAGGCATCTTGAAATATTACATAAAGGAAGTCTGCATAATATAGAAATCATAATAGTAAGAATCATTAAACTAGACAAAGAACCTCTGTGTGCAAGCACTGAGGCAATGGTTACCCCAAAGGGCATTTGGCTGGGAAACCAAATTTCAAAGAAATACAAAATCACACATGCCCCCACAATGCAAAGCATCATGGGCTGCATATGCAAATCACCACAGAATATTATGCTGGTTCAACTTAAGCAGAAATGCATGGTGCCGAAAGGCCTCTCACACAGTTTGCAAAGGGTGCCAACAGAAGACATAGACACGTGTTTTTTCCTACCAGGACTCATCAGTATGCCTCGTCTGTTTGACACCCCGGTGGAATGAACCAGCTAGCCTAACCTAAGATGGTTGATCTGGGTTATGTTGTGGTGAACCCACCCTTTGCAAATTCTATGAGAGGCCTTTCCGCGCCATGCATTTCTGCTTAAGTTGAACCAGCATAATATTCTGTGGTGATTTGCATATGCAGCCCATGATGCTTTGCATTGTGGGGGCATGTGTGATTTTGTATTTCTTTGAAATTTGGTTTCCCAGCCAAATGCCCTTTGGGGTAACCATTGCCTCAGTGCTTGCACACAGAGGTTCTTTGTCTTTTAAACTGATTTTTGTTTTAATTGGGTTCACCACAACATAACCCAGATCAACCATCTTAGGCTAGCTGGTTCATTCCACTAGGGTGTCAAACAGACGAGGCATACTGATGAGTCCTGGTAAGACCCTTTGCAAACTGTGAGAGGCCTTTCCGCACCATGCATTTCTGCTTAAGTTGAACCAGCATAATATTCTGTGGTGATTTGCATATGCAGCCCATGATGCTTTGCATTGTGGGGGCATGTGTGATTTTGTATCATTAAACTAGGTTTGGTCATTTCTGTGGTTTATTCCCCACCAAAAACACAATGAAACAGATGGAGGAAACAATAGATATAATACAGGGGGTTGTAAGGGATAAGTGTATAGTCTGAGTAGGTATGTCTGGCTGGAAGGGGGAGGCCTCTGCAGTGGTTCTGAGGGGACCCCCACCAGCGGAGTTCCCGGCTAATTGGTTCTGTGATCCGGATGGGCAAATCCAAGTTGTCCCTGGTTTGGTCCCACTGGACGTGAAGTGTCCACTGAATGGTGCGCATGCGCAGCCTGGCGAAGGAGACCAAAACTATGGCGGCCTCCATGTGTCCCAGAATCCGAAGGATGGATCTGGCCGGGACGATGGACGCTGAACAAGTTTGGATTGCTAGTGCCCTGAGGTGCTCTGCTCTGTCAAAAGGTAGGAAGGCCTTCCCCAAGGAGGTATCCAGTAGGGCTCCTGTAAATTGTAGATGCTGGGAGGGAAGGAGCTGTGACTTTTCTGGGTTCACTGTGATCCCCAGGCACCGACAGAGGGAGTGTCCAGGATGGTCTTCCAGAGACGGGACCTGCAGAAGCCAATTGTCTAGATAGGGGAACAGGAAATGTCCGTTTCTGCGCAGTGCCGCTGCGACGACGGCAAGGCATTTTTTTAAAGACACTGGGGCAGAGGAAAGACCAAAGGGAAGGACCTTGAACTGGTAGGACTGACCTTAGAACCTGAATCTCAGGAATCTCTGATTTTTGCAGATGGGAATGTACAGATATGCATCCTGTGTCCATGGACACCATCCAATCCCTGACCAAAAGGAAGGAAAGGAGATTTGGAAGCGAGACCATATGGAATCTCCGATAGGAGACCCACCGGTTGAGGTTGCTGAGATTCAGGATGGGCCTTAGGTCCCCCGACTCCTTGGGAACCAGGAAGACGCGGGAGTAAAAACCAGAGTCTACCTCTGCCTCCGGGACGCATTCTATAGCGTCCTTGGCCAGAAGAGACTGGATCTCCTGTCTAATAGGAGCTCTGTGGTCTCTCGGGTAGTGGGACGGGGGCGGTGGTCTGTCCAGGAGTAAAGACTAACTCTGGAGTGCCTGAACTCCACAAGGTCAAGGACCCACTGGTTGGAGGTCACTTCTCTCCAAGCCTGGGCATAAAGAGAAAAACAACCTCCCACCGGCTTTCCTGATGACAGGCCTAGGGGGGTCACTTAGACAGGTTGAAGGAGGGGGGAGGGGGCGCTGCAGCAGAAGGTCTAGCCTGTCTAGAGGAGGTCGAGGCAGCACTTCTGGACCCACTTTTTCGACCAAAGTCTCCCCGCTGTGTGCTAGACTGAACACGGGGCTGCTGAGGCTGATGTCCCCCTCTGCCACGAAAACAGGGCCGGTGAAAATGCTCCCGTTTCAGGCGGTACACAGACTGCACAGAACAGATGGCCTTTCCAGAGTCCTGCAGTCCAAGTAGTCTGAGTTGTCCGTTGATCAGCCTTTCCTGGAGTTTTGACAGAATGCAGAGGGAGATTGGCCTTTAATTACCAGTAGATTCCTGTGGCCTCCCTTGTGGATTGGGACCACATGTGCCTGTTTCCACTGCTTAGGGACTGCACCTTCCATCAGGGAACGGTTGAGCCAAGTCAGGGGTCTGACCAGGGCAGGGGAACCATCGTTCAGCAGCCTAGGGTGAATCCCGTCGGGTCCCCACGAGCCCAAGGTTTTCAGGGTCATTAGAAGTGAGAGAACCTCTTTGGCCTGACCAGCCTAAGGTGGAAGGAAGGGTGTCCTAGGTTTGGAAGTGCCCGTGGACCAGGGGTGAGTGTTTTGGGGGCAGCCTTGTATGAGTCAAGGTTGGTGAAGTGGAGGTTGAGTGCAGTGGCAATTTGGGTTTTGTCAGTCAGCTGTTGTCCATTACCCTCGATGGGACCGGGTTCAGACTTGTCTTTCCCTTTTAACAGCCCATTGATTGGGCCCAGAAGAGTCTAGGGTTCCCTATGTTTTTTTTCCCTGAAGACGCGTGACATACTCCCTTTTGGCAGTTTTTATAGCCAATTTACACTTGTTCCTGAGAGTTTTGTAGCTCACAAGGTCGACAGGTAGGGAGGAGTGCTTGAACCTTTTCCAAGCCTTGTCCCGATTAATCATCAGGGCCTTTAATGGGGGGTAATCCATTTGTAGCAGCTTCCCTTGGCACGGAGCTTCTTCATGTGGGCGAATGGTTAGCTGCCGTGATAACTGTTGACTGGAAGAAAATAACCGCCTCATCCAAAGTGGGGAGGAGTTTGATCGGGCTGCAGTCTAGGTTGCTGAGGTGGTCAGTGAATTGTTCAGGTGAGAAGTGGGTATAATCCCGTGCGGACAGGATTTGCGGTTGAACCCTGGGCACCGTGTTCTTCCAGAAGCAGGAGATGGTGGAGTGGTCACTCGGGGCGTCAGCCATTATACCAGCTGTCCGAATGTTGCAGGGATTGGTCACCATGGCCCAGTTGAGAGTGGAGTGGTTTCCTGTTTTGTGGTTCAGTCTAGTGGGTTCGGAGATAACCTGAACAAGGTTTGCTTCTTGAATCAGGCATTTAAGTGACAGGTTTCCGTCCTGGGCCCAATTCAGGTTAAAGTCTTCCAGGATAAGGAGTTCCAAGGAGACCTCCTTGACTATATCCTTTAGGACTGCCTCCAATGATTGGAGAGCATTCTTGGGGGGGGTTGGGGGTTGTATACACACCCAATAGTGAGATGCTTGCAAAGTCCAAGGGTGATGTGAACGAAGATTGATTTGCTGTCGGTGGAGACATTGTGCTGCAGGTTGACCTGTACTGAGTTCAGGGTATCTTTTACATAGATAAGTACCCCTTCCCCTCTTTTGTTGGCCCTGTCTCTGCGACAGGAGTGGTACCCTAGTGCATCGACCTTGTGTGAGAGTACATGTGGTTTGAGCCAGGTCTCAGACACGGCCAGCATGTCTGGTTGGTACAGGTACAGCCATGCTTAAACTTCTTGCATCTTGGGCCTCAGGCTGCATATGTTCATATGCGCTAGCCTCATACCCTTTGAGGACACCCAGTGTGGGTCCTGAGGTGAGGATATCAGGAGGTTATCAAGAGGAGGGCCTGGGTTTGGTTGTATATCTCCTGCCAGGAGCAGGAGGGCAGCAAGGAGGCAAAGTGAGGTGGGGCTAAGGATTGGGAGTAGACCTCTTCTAAGTGTCCTTTTTGCATGGAGGATTGTGGCATACATAATGCCTTTCTTGGTAAGTTCGTGGGCCAACAAGAGGGACTGGAGTCTACTCTGGGAGGGGAATAAATAATACGAGTAAGGGGCGGTGTCAGGCTGCTGGGATCCTTCGGGGTCTGGGTTGCCTGTGCGTGTGAGCTCGTCCGCCCAGAGGAAGGATAGGATGTATATGATGGCCAGGAGTATCCCTGTGTTGGGCAGGAGTTGGCCAGGTATACCCTTCTTTACAGTCGTATCTGTGGGTAGGGGAATCTCTGCTTTAGGTGAGGTGACCTTCAGGATGCCTAGGTATACTGTCTATAATCACCTGGGAGAAGGTCAGAGTTACTGTAGTCTGCCTACCACGTCAGTACTCTGTCTCCTGTAGGAGTGACCAGATTGGGCAGAATAGACTAGTGGCTTTTAGGTATGAACCTTCTAACAGCTGGAGATGAACATCACCTGCAGGGTTATGTCCAGGACAAGAGCATCAGTTATAACACATACAGGTTCTAATACTTTGTACAATCTGATTCTGCACTTCCTACTCATTAATGGTTCAAGCTAGCCCAATGTAGTTTGATAGACTAAATGATTCCTGTAAAATTATCAACGAGAATACATAAGTGGCAAACTTATTTGTGTCCTGTTGTGAAGACTGTACGGTCTGTAGCAGGCTATCGCTAAATCAGGTTGGTACCAGCCGGTTGGTGGGCGTGGTTACGAGCATTTAAGGGAGGAGGGAATGGGGTGGGTGGGAGGAAATTTTGAAATGCCCAGAGTCTGCTGCGAAAAAACAAGTCCCCGACAGCTTTTTTATTCTTTCGTCAGGGGAGGCCCGTCCAGCTTAGTGAAGTTAGCCGGCGCCTCAGCCCCAAGGTGTTCCGCTTGTTGTGATGTCCGTGACAGAGGGAAGCGTGCAGCACGAGTCACCTGGCCCTCCCCTGAGTTCAAGGTCGCTTTCTGCCTTCTGGAGTAGTCAAGCCGTTGAGGCTCGGTCACAGCCTGTTGTCCAGGCTGCCCGATCGTCATGGCTGGGGGACCAATGAGGCATGGGATTTTTTTTTTTTTTTTTTCAAATTTGGCACCCAGAGATGAATACTGAGGCTCCGGTAGTTGAAATGCGCTGAGTATGCTGCCGAAAAACCAAGTCCCCGACTGCTCTTTTTTATTCTTTTCGTCAAGGGAGGGCCGCCCGGCTTCGTGAAGTCTTAATCAGGTGTTGACTCTGCCAGTGTACTACCCCAGTTACACCTCAGAGGCAGAGTACAGGCTCCATACTTTTGACCTGAGACAGACTGTCGCCTACTATAAAGAGCGTATGGCTGAAGTTCGGGGAGAGGTTCGCCAGCTGTTTGTCACCTACGCTGAAGCCGCACCTGGCAGACCTGCAGCCAAGGGGATGATTAGCAGGTGGATCACTTTCTGCATTGATCTCTTCTATAGGTTGGCGGGTAGGGAGCCTCCCGTAGGGCTTAGGGCTCATTCCACATGCCATACTGCTGCATAGGTGGCTGCTTCTAGGGGCGTCCCTATCCAGGAAATCTGCAGGGCTGCTACCTGGAAATCAGCAAACAGCTTCATTTCCCATACCACATTGACCTTGATTCACGCTGGGATGCTGATTTTGTGGGCTCAGTTCTCCAGTTTCTTTCCCCAGTAGGGGATGTGCGCCTTTCCGCCCTCCTCCCAGAGAACTGCTAGGAGTATGCCAGACAGTGTGGATAGAACATCATATCCACATCCCTAGAAACACAGGTTACTCACCTGTAACAGTTCTAGGAGTGGTATATGATCATCCACACGAACCCACACGACCTCCCCAGGCTCAGGCGCACAACCTTGTTTCCAGCGTACTAAGATCTGGCGTTTAGGAGCTGAGCCGAGGGTTTTACCACCCGGGTGCGAGGAGCCAGCTTGAAAATGTTCCGGCACGAATTAAAGTGGAAAGGCATCTGCCAGACAGTGTGGAAGAACATCATATACCACTCTTAGAACTACTGTTACAGATGAGTAACCTATGTTTTTTTTTACCTATATTATATGATGTATTCTACCATGTACCATTCCCTTATGTCGAACCTGGAAATAAGCCTTGGCTCAGTGTACCTTTCCTGGTCATCAATTAAAAAAAAAAAAAAAATTGAGGAGGAGTGGGGTGAGGGTTACTGCTGCCAGCTTACGTATGTTTCAGCTGAAAATTGGCATCCAGATACCCTTGTTTTAACTAAGGTAAGAATTAGAAAAATAAACTGTTTAAATATATAAAGTCAGCTATATAATGTTGAAACATTACACAGAGCTGCAGTTCTAGCAGTACAGTATATAAAAATTAATAGTTTTAGTTTGACAACCAGGTTGTGAAGTCTGGATTGTCAGTATCTGCATGATTGTGATATGTGACCATTAAGTAGGTGGGTGTTTGTTTTGCAGGTCAGATCTTGCAAGTAGTCAGAGCTGCTAATGGTGCTCAGTACTTCATCCAGCAACAGCAGCCAGTAGTTCTGCAGCAACAGGTCATACCACAGATGCAGCCTGGAGGAGTTCAAGCACCTGTTATTCAGCAGGTATACTGCATATTGTGTGTTTATTTTTTTTTTGGCCATTTAGACTCCTCCCTCAGCAAACTTACAGGTGATGCAGACAGGATTTGTCCTTTCTTGACTGGCTGTTGTAGTTGAGAGAGAGAGAGAGAGAGAGAGAAGAAGAAACAGCATTTATATAGTGCTTTCTCATACACAGTATCCCAAAGCGCTTTACAAGCAATGCTAGACTGGTAGTGAAGTGACTGAATGTGTGGTGGCGGCCCTATCGCACATCATCACCCACACACAGCCTGGATAATTGCATGAACCGGTTTATGGGAAGGGGAATGTTGGCCAGGACACCGGGAATGCTCCCTGCTCTTTGCGAAGAGTGCCCTGGGTTCTTTTACTTCCACATGGACACCCACCAGAACAACACCTTGATGGGCAGATGGGACCTCGGTTTAACGTCTCATCCGAAGGACGGCACACCCCAGCAGTACGGCACCCCCCAATACTGCACTCGGATGCTGGCGATTTTTAGGTGCAAGTCCAATCCTGGTGTGGGACAAGAACCCATGACCTTCTGGTCCAGAGGCGGCTGTGCTACCAACTGAACCACACTGACACCTGACTGACTGAGAGGCTTTTACTCAAATGTGCGTAGCCTCTAGACTGGAGAGTGCAGTATGGTGAAATGTAATAAACATTGACCTTCTTAACCACAATCAGTGCTGGCCTCAGTACTGTCTATCCAGTCACATTATAGTAGGCAGATTTTACTCTGCTCCCACATCATGAGTTCTTAACTCACATAACTACAGTTTAACAAAGTTTCTGCTCTTTGTTTTTGCTGTACTTCTTTTCATTGTGTATGTTCCATACCTTTTTGATGCCTTTTTTTTTTTTCTATACATTTACTGGGCCTTGCAAATTGTTCTTCCTGAGCCATTCATCACTTCTGTTTGGTTGAATGATAATGGAAATCTTACTAATTAAGTTACAGGTTCAAACCCCAGGAATTCCTCTTCGTTCTTGCTAGTGCAATCAGCCTGAAGGGTTGAGCTGCCTCAGAAAGAGTGAAATATATGTAAATTATGGAACTCAGCATGCATTTCAAATTTCTGCCTCATGGTGGCATGCTATCCTGTTCTCCAGCATCAGATTTATTTCTCCGCCTAAGAAAGCAAGTCACCCCAAAGAGCTCTTTTCATTTGACTCAAGTTTTCCAGCTTTATTTTCCGAGTGTTAAGTATTGTAATGTTGTTATGTGTTATCTCTGCTGTTTTAGTTTTAGTTTAGCGTAATTTAGCTTTTTTCTTTGTTTTTTTGTGGCTTTCTCTGGTCCCTTAGCGGTTCCCAGGAACTGGAAAAAACCTTTTATATGGTGGATTTTTTTTTTTTAACCACACTGTATTACGTTGTTCCCTTTTATTTTTTAAACTTTACTTCATTTCAAACTGTTAGAGCTTCGGTTCCCGATGACTAGGAACTGGGGCACATTTTCTTGTACTTGATGATTTTTGAGGGAAAGGTTTTTTTTGTTTTTGTTTTTTTTTTTTGTTTAACAAAACAACATTTTAACATTTCTTTTGTTAATTGTTCTCTTTTTTAAGGGTACCGGACTGCAAACTGTTTTCCATTTTGGGAACTGCTTTTTAAAGGGTCTTTCTAAATTGGTATGTCAGACAGACCCAAAAAGGAAACTGGACCTACAGGCTTCAAAAACTATGCTGAGTGCTGCAACTTCTTGGCGAAGGCAGACTGCCACGAGTTGTGTTTAAGGTGCCTAGATTCTGATCATTCACTGACTGTGAACTCTATAGTAGGTTTCGCCCTAAAACTGTCAAAAAAGGGCCCAGAAATTAAAAATTACTATGGCTTGGCTTCTCAGTCTACCTCAGTGTCACCAAAGCACACTGATGAGGGTCCTTCCTCCTATGGCACACAGAAGGAAAGGTCTGTTAGACATATCTGATTCTAGAGTTCCTTAAAAAGGGAGCTCAGCAGTAGCCAAGCATAAAGGACACTCTGAGCAGGTTCCAGAGTCTGTTCCTGCTAAAAGAAAATAAAAAAATAAACATGTCGCCGCCCCTCCTCATGAAGAAGGAAAGGAGCTGTCAGTGAACAATGAATAAAATGCCCTCTTTAGAGGATATGACTAGTGTTTGGCAATTTTTTCAAGCCATAGGTTCATTAATGGGCATGACGGTTCCTCTTCCAGTCCCTGCCCCTCTCCCGGTTCCTGAGGACCAGGGAGCTGAATATTGTTATGAGGAGGAAGGGGAACTCATTGAACCTGACTGTTCACTGAACAAGAGTTTTTTTTCTCCCCTCCTTGGTGTCAGGAGAATTTTCTTCCCACTATGCCTTTGTCAGGCAAATGGTAAATACCCTCAACCTATCCACCCAGGAAATTGTGGAGGACGAGGACAAGGTGGAGGTTTTGGATATGACGGGGTTAACTCCAACCAAAGGTTGCTTCTACCAGTATACAAACCCCTCAGGAAAGCAACCTGCAAGTTATTGTAGATCCCTGCTTCCACTCCAGGGATCAATTAAAAAGATTGAGAAGTTCCAGCAGCTGGATAGGCATGCTGCTGAGTATCTCTGCTCACACTCAGATCTCGAAGGGTGGTCCAGGCAGCTGTCTGCGACAAGGCTAAGGTTCTCCACTCTGCCCAGCCTCCTGACAAGATTCCAGGAAGCTGGACATTATGGGGAAGAAGGTTTATACCTCTGCCTCCCTACTGCTGAGGCAGGCTACCAATATGGCATGTATAGCCTAGTACCAGAAAGCCCCCTGGAGCTGTGTACTGCCATCAGGCACTGAAGATTTTATTTATTTATGACTTTGATAACCGGGTAAGTGCGTTGATCCCAGGGACTGTTTTCAGGCACGACCCAGGCCATGACACATGGCACAGAATACAAGGTGAGCAACAAATTATACATGTAGGAGATCAGATTCGGATGCAGCAATTAAAGCACAATACATTGGTATGGTATAAGTCCAGTGAGTGGCAGCGAATGCTGTTTACAGTATGACGCTAGGTACACAAACCGCAGTTGTAAACAAAGGTAGGTACATAAGTCAGGTGAGCATGATTGTGACATAGCATATACAGTGGGAGCAACTATACAGTGTGTCATACATGGAATTATATGTACATTATGTACAGGGTAAGAGCTGACACATCAGTAAACTTACAGAGTAAGAGAACGGGCAGGAGGTAAATTGTAGTCTGGGACAAGTGAGGCTAAGTGGGTAACCCCTGGGAGTTATTGGGCTAGCGTGGCCAGGAAGGGACCCCTTGGGACAGAGAAGATGAAGTACAGTTATAGTGTCCTGATTGTTTTTTGCCCTTCAGGCGAGGGGAATTAGGCCTCCCACCTCCCCCATCCCACCCACCCCGGCTAGTCAACCTTTATAGACTGAAAATCAGGAAAGGGTTTTACTCCTTTCTAATTTAGATCAGGGCAGGAGAGGCCACAGCCACACATACAACCACATAGAGATAGTATTGGTACTATAATCTTGCATAGCGGCAGAGTACAGAGGAGAGCAGGTTTAAACAGGGAGGGAGTGAGATAAAAAAAAACATACATGGGGCCAAAACAAATAAGAGTCCCACACTAGCAGCAGGAGGGTTTAGATAGCATTAAAGGAGGGGATACAGACAGATCAGTAGAAGATGCAGGGAGTGGTGCAGTGCACTGGGCGCAGAGCAGCAGTCTTCAGGAGGACATTCAGGGTACTGCGGTGCTGCCCTATGTGCAGGTACCTCTCTGGGCTGAGGGCGGAGGTGGCCAGTCTCCGGGCCTAAAGGACCTCAATATAAAAACATAAGATGACAGCAGATGGGGACCTAGTGATCCATCTAGCCTGCCCATGAATCCTACCCCTGCCGCTATAGGTTGCTTGTTTTGCTTTTACCATAGTGTCGGTCCTATGCATGTTTAAATTCGTTCACTCTTTGCTGCAACCACCTCTGGGCTGTTCCATGGGTCTATCACCCTCGTGCGTAGGTTGTGCCCTCTAGTCATGTTTCAGAGCCAAGCATAGCACTGAAATGGCGTTAGGGTGCACAGTGACCTCAGAGTGAGAAATCGAGGAAAAAAGTCAATTCTCATTCTCCTCAATCTGTGTTCGACATTGTAGATCACATGGTGTTGCTTGATTGCCTCAGAGTGTACTGTAGACTCGCCAGCACAGTCATCTGCTGGTTTGAGTCCTTTCTCTGGGGCAGGAAGCAATGGGTGCTGATGGGAAGTTTTCCCTCCTCCCCGAAGCTCCTGCCCTGTGGAGTGCTTCAAGGGTCAGTCTTGTCACCAGTGTTGTTTGCAGTGTATCTGCTGCCTCTTGGTGAGCTCATTAGGCATTACAGTGTGGGTTTTCACTGCTATGCGGATGATACCCAACTGTATATGTCCTTTGCCCCCGGAACATCCAACGCTGTGGAAGTGCTAAATAACTGCTTGGCTGATGACTGGATGTCCTCCAGCTGATCGCGACTGAACCTGGATAAGACGAAGGTACTAGTGATTGAGCCGGGCCGCAGGCGTGATAGAAGTGTCACCAACGCTGGGATGCCGGGACTTCACCTGGGTTCTGCGTCGTTGTTGACCTTTACTAGGTGCGAGATCTTGGTGTGATTCTTGATGACGGTCTGACACTTGAAGCTCAGGTGTCGTCCTTTATCCAAAGTGGCTTGTACCACTTGAGGAATATAGCCAGGATTAAACCCCTGGTTCCTCCTGATGACCTGCCTACTCTGGTACATGCCTTCGTGTCTTCCAGGCTTGACTACTGTAATGCTCTATACTTCGGGGTCTCTGGAGGTACCCTCCGCCAGCTTCAGCTGGTGCAGAACGCTGCTGCCAGGTTACTGACTGGCCTTTCAAGGTCTAGTCATGTGTTCTTTGCACTGGCTGCCTGTCAAATGGAGGGTTATCTTCAAGGTGATTCTTCTGACCTACAAGGCCCTACATGGGTTTGGCCTTGGCTAGCTGACTGAGCTCTTAACACCCTGAACCCTGTCCCATTCCCTCCGCTCCTCGACTAGGGGCCTCCTTGAGGTTCCCAGGGCTAGGCTGAAAACTTCCTGCGACAGAACCTTACAATGTCACCAGGCCAGTCCTGTGGAATGCTCCCTCCATCTCTGAGGGATACCCCAACGGTCGAGGTTTTCGAAAAGGGGTCTCAAGGCCCATCTTTTTACCCTGGCCTTCCAGAGCGAAGTAGTCTGACCAGTGCTGTGTTGTTTGTAGCTGCTGACTTGATTTTATATTACTTATGTATTTATGGCTGTATTTATTCTACCCGTCTCATGTACCTGGGTTACTTTTTGTTTTGTCTTATGTGAAGCGCCCAGAGCCTCTGGGATTGGGCGCTGTACAAATAAAATTTGCCTTGCCTCTAGTATGTGCCTCTTTGTTGGCCTAGAAGAGGTTGTCTGCCTGAACTGTGTTTATACCTTTGATGAATTTGAATGTTATATTTCTATCATGTTCCCCCAACCCCCAATCCATTTTCTGTTCCAGGGAGTACAAGATCTTACTTCGAGAGGGCTCTTGCAGTAGGTAATTACAAATAGGACTGATGCCGGCATGTGTCAGGACCCCACGGAAACATTTCTAGCTAGCAGTCTCTGGCTAGGGACCGCCCCCATGTCAGGTGACCGACGTCATGCGGTGTCAGTATAAAGGGGTGGTCTCCCACGCCCGCCTTCCATTTCTTTCCCGACGTTAGCTCATGGAAGTGCCTCGCGGTAAAGTTC